>JARYGA010022184.1:0-36287 GCA_030545235.1 Helianthus tuberosus
CTGTCTACTCGTATTTCTACAAATAGAGCTTATTTGTGTGCATTAAATTTAAACAACTTATTGTATGTGATGTATGTATATAAAATATTGTATGATGTAAAGCACGCCCGTCATTATTCAATAAAAAAATAATAACCTAACTAAATCATTATTATATTTAAGCTAAATATAATTACAATAAATTCCATTAATACAACAAATACTAGAAGGGTGTTTATGGGTACGTTAACCCTGGTATGTGATTCACTGATTCGGGCTTAAAATGTTGGGCCATGATAGTAGATTTGGGCCTAAAAATTAGGTTAACAATTTTTCATTGTATAGTTGGGCTTAACCCTGGTATGTGATTCACTGATTCGGGCTTAAAATGTTGGGCCATAATAGTAGATTTGGGCCTAAAAATTAGGTTAACAATTTTTCATTGTATAGTTGGGCTTTTCCATTTAACATCAGAAAAGGTTATTATGATTCACAAATCCAATAACACACATTAAAACAAAATGGTTTAACCCAAACATTCAAATAAAAGTTAACCGAATTAAAAACGTTCAAACAAAAACATCAATTATTGAATATGGTGACGATTTCAAAATGATATAATCCTACAAAGTGCCATGTTGTAATTTTCGTATTTAAACCCAATCTTCATCTTCAATGAGTATTAGCGAGATGATTATCAGGTAGTGTTGGAAATCATACTTTCTTTAATATAATCAAACAATGAATTTAATAAGAACAACTATTTTATTAAACTTAAAGGTACAATTAAACTATAACTCGTATATAGGTAGACTACAATAAGGAAACCAAATAATAATAAAATAAAATAAAACTAACATAAATCCTAAATCTTTCTACAAAATTAAACTAAACCATTTTGCATCCCCCGACTTTTGAGTATGACAAGATTAGTCCTAACATTCACCCCTTAATCTTGTCAAACACTTTTCGTCACATTAGAGTTGGTTCATCGTCCTCATATCGGGTAAGGTTGGTTTCCTCCTTTTTCTTCCACTTTGGATACTCCAATATGTAATGGCCGGGGTCATTGCACATGTAACACCCGACGTGGCTTTTGTCCCATTGTACTCGATGATATCCTTCATCTCTCCCAGATCCCCCACCTCTACCTCGGCCTCGGCCAAGATCCTCTCGACTCAAGTTCCCATAATCACAATGCTCACATCCGTGCTTCTTTTCCTTTGCTTTTTCATTTGATTTTGTGAACAAAAGTTAGTTTAGATTTGCGGATTGAGTCTCCTCCTCATCCTTGATCCTTTCTTCAAAAGCTTTAAGTCGACCCATGATGTCATCATAGGCGATGGTCTTCAAGTCAACTACTTGTTCTATTGAATCCACCATATGAATGAACCGCTTCGGCAATCCGTTGAGGAACTTCTTGACTAGTTTGTTTTCTTTTATAACTGAGCCAAGTGATGCAGCTCGTGAGGTATACCCGGACAACTTATTAGCAAACTCGGCTAAGGAAATTTGATCCTTCATTTTCAAATTTTCAAGTTTTCAAACTCTGCCATTAAAGTTTGAAGTCTTGCCTCTGTGATCGGATTTTCCCCAAGATGGCGGGTCTTTAGAACATCGCACATCTCCTTTTCTATTTTGAGATTTCCAACTTACAAAATCAGCTCTTCGGGTATAGCTTGAAACACGAGAGCAATTGAAATATTTTTCTTATCGACATTCACACCCATACTCGGTTCGATTTACTCCCACACCTGTGAACATTGAAATAACCCTCATCCTCATAGCCCACATCGTGTAGTTTGTTGAAGATAACATCGAACATTAAAGAGCCATAATGTTGTTCTCCTTAACGGTAACCAACGCCTGATTACCCGGTTGAGCCACACTTGCTTGATGATAACAAGCCTCCCAAATTGATGAACCACTCTGATTCAAATTGTTGGGAATCAAGTCTTCTTCAATATAATCAACCAATACATTTAACAAGAAAAAACTATTTGAATAAAATTGAAGGAACATAAACCCTAAACTATAATTCCTATATATACTAAACAAACCTTTATGTTTGCATGTTTCACATAAGCATGTAGCGATTCAAATATTGCATGTAGGCACGTGTGATTTCAAATAGTTTCACATAATGAATGATATAGTCATGTTGACATAAATAATGAGACATGAAAGAGTATAAATTTAATTTGTTCTCAATTGTTGTTAAGTGTTTTAGATTGCGGGAGACGTGATTAGTGTAATCAAATTTGAAACGAGTAACGATCAAATGTAAAACACATTGAAATTGATGTAACATAAAAGAGATCTCGATTCGAAAAATGTAGAAAGTCTCGGGATGAAACTATGACTAAGCGGAAGTATTCGAAAGTTCTCTTAAGTTCGGGAATACGCTTTGGCCTAATAGGTAGGATACTCTCGCCGAAAATTCGGTTAACGGTATTCACCCTTCCAGTTACTACGTATCCCAAGTCAATCGAAAATTCGAGATTTTGGCGAGATTGAAAATCGAGGAATGGAACTAATTGTCGAAATGTGGATTTCACTCCTAGCTTGACGATGTCGTTCCTAAGTCAGTTAAGAAAATCAAGAGCAATTGTGATATATATGCGGATTAGACACCAAAAAATAAACATTCAAAAAATGGCTACAATTTAAGGAATGTGTTAAGTGACGGCATCAGATTCCTAATTGATGGAGAAAGGTCTGGTGGCAAGAAAAGCTGCTTCCAAGAGTTTGTCAAGTGTTTTCGCTCGAAGATTCCATTCTTGAGTGGTTGGTTTGGACCTTGTTCCTGTAACTCGAATCCTAGCCCGATATAACCCATTTTAGTTTTACACCATTGTAAACATTATGCCTTTTTTACTCTCTGATCGAGGTTCTCGACATTGAAAAATCTTTGTAAACTAAATCACACGCGTATATGTTGACATTTAAGAGATATACAGTTAAGAAAATCTAGAGCAATGGTGATATATATGCGGATTAGACATAAAAAAATAAACACTCAAAAAATGTCTACAATTTAAGGAATGTGTTTAGTGACGACATCAGATTCCTAATTGATGGAGAAAGGTCCGGTGGCAAGAAAAGCTGCTTCCAGGAGGTTGTCAAGTGTTTTCGCTTGACGATTCCATTCTTGGGTGGTTGGTTTGGCCCTTGTTCCTGTAACTCGAATCCTAGCCCGATATATCCCATTTTAGTTTTACACCATTGTGAACCTTAGGCCTTTTTTACTCTCTGATCGAGGTTCTCGGCATTGAAAAATCTTAGTAAACTAAATCACACGTGTATATGTTGACATTTAAGAGATATACAGTCAAGAAAATCAAGAGCAATGGTGATATATATGCGGATTAGACACCAAACAATAAACACTAAAAAAATGGCTACAATTTAAGGAATGTGTTTTGTGACGGCATCAGATTCCTAATTAATGGAGAAAGGTCTAGTGGGAAGAAAAGCTGCTTCGAGGAGGTTGTCAAGTGTTTTCGCTCGACGATTCCATTCTTGGGTGGTTGGTTTGGCCCTTGTTCCTGTAACTCGAATCCTAGCCCGGTATATCCCATTTTAGTTCTACACCATTGTGAACCTTACGCCTTTTTTACTCTCTGATCAAGGTTCTCGGCATTGAAAAATTTTCGTAAACTAAATCACACTTGTATATGTTGACATTTAAGAGATATACAGTCAAGAAAATCAAGAGCAATGGTGATATATATGAGGATTAGAACCAAAAAATAAACACTCAAAAAATGGCTACAATTTAAGGAATGTGTTTAGTGTCGGCATCAGATTCCTAACTGATGGAGAAAGGTCTGGTTGCAAGAAAAGCTGCTTCCAGGAGGTTGTCAAGTGTTTTCGCTCGACGATTCCATTCTTGGGTGGTTCGTTTGGCCCTTGTTCCTATAACTCGAATCCTGGCCCGGTAAATCCTATTTTTGTTTTACACCATTGTGAACCTTACGACTTTTTTACTCTCTGATCGAGGTTCTCGGCATTGAAAAATCTTCGTAAACTAAATCACACGTGTATATGTTGACATTTAAGAGATATACAGTCAAGAACGTCAAGATCAATGGTGATATATATGCGGATTAGACACCAAAAAATAAACACTCAAAAATGGCTACAATTTAAGGAATGTGTTTAGTGACGGCATCAGATTCCTAATTGATGGAGAAAGGTCTGGTGGCTAGAAAAGCTGCTTCCAGGTGGTTGTCAAGTGTTTTTACTCGACGATTCCATTCTTGGGTGGTTGGTTTGGCCCTTGTTCCTGTAACTCGAATCCTAGCCCGGTATATCTCATTTTAGTTTTACACCATTGTGAAACTTATGCCTTTTTTACTCTCTGATCGAGGTTCTCGGCATTGAAAAATCTTCGTAAACTAAATCACACGTGTATATGTTGACATTTAAGAGATATACAGTCAAGAAAATCAAGAGCAATGGTGATATATATGCGGATTAGACAACAAAAAATAAACACTTAAAAAATGGCTACAATTTAAGGAATGTGTTTGGTGATGGCATCAGATTTCTAATTGATGGAGAAAGGTCTGGTGGCAAGAAAAGCTGCTTCCAGGAGGTTGTCAAGTGTTTTCGCTTGACGCTTCCATTCTTAGGTGGTTGGTTTGGCCCTTGTTCCTGTAACTCGAATCCTAGCCCGGTATATCCCATTTTAGTTTTACACCGTTGTGAACCTGACGCATTTTTTACTCTCTGATCGTGGTTCTCGGCATTGAAAAATCTTCGTAAACAAAATCACACGTGTATATGTTGAAATTTAAGAGATATACCGTCAAGAAAATCCAGAGCAATGGTGATATATATGCAGATTAGACACCAAAAAATAAACACTCAAAAAATGGCTACAATTTAATGAATGTGTTTAGTGACGGCATCAGATTCCTAATTGATGGACAAAGGTCTGGTGGCAAGAAAAACTGCTTCCAAGAGGTTGTCAAGTGTTTTCGCTCGACGATTCCATTCTTGGGTGGTTGGTTTGGCCCTTGTTCCTGTAACTCGAATCCTAGCCCGGTATATCCCATTTTAGTTTTACACCATTGTGAACCTTACGCCTTTTTTACTCTCTGATCGAGGTTCTTGGCATTGAAAAATCTTCGTAAACTAAATCACACGTGTATATTTTGACATTTAAGAGATATACAGTCAAGAAAATCAAGAGCAATGGCGATATATATGCGGATTAGACACCAAAAAATAAACACTCAAAAAATTGCTACAATTTAAGGAATGTGTTTAGTGACGGCATCAGATTCAAATTGATTGTGAAAGGTCTGGTGGCATGTTGGTGCATATTCGGTGACAACAGCTTAATAGTTTGATTACCTAGTCTTTGGATATTTTGTAATTGGATTAGCATATTGGTTAGTGAGTTAATTTTTGTAATGGGCTTGGAAAATAGCCTAGCCCAGTAGGAAGCCCAGTTCACAGACATGTGGTATATAAACATGTTTTGTGATTAGGGTTTTAGGAGTTAGAGAATTCTAGATAGAGAAAGTCTACAGAGAGAGATGAATTTCAAAATTAGGGTTTGTAGAGAAAGGTCACAGAGAGTGGCCGTGAGGTTGTGAGGTATTGAATTGATTGTAAACTGCAAGTTGGATAATCTATAGAATACCGGTTTAATTGCAAATTCTGTTTTCTACTATTTTCTGAACAAATCTGATCTAGAGGATTCCGCACTCTAGGTTAGATATACAATTCTGTGAAAGATCCATAGGATTAAGGGACCTACAATTGGTATCAGAGCATTAGGCTCTTGATTGGCTTGGTTCAAAATTTGTTCCTGCAGAAAAGGGTGGATTTTCGGGTTCTATTGGAAATTTTTGAAAATTTTGAAGGTTGTAGACCTAGGGTTTCGAAATTTAAGGAAAATTTTCGAAATCTTTAGGGTTTTTGGTTGAAAATAGGCTGGTGTTGGTGTTCAGCGCATTTGATTTGTCACACCCTGGCTTTGCGGAAGCGTGGGTTCATTTGGTGTGACTTCTTAATACCGTAGCAACAATCATAACCATACTATATGATAAAAACATGAGATATTCATCCATTAATAAAGTTAGAAAAAAATCCCATTTTTAACAATCATAAAATAAGTTACAAACCTTAACTTGATTTAATTGAGTTTATAAAGACTTAGCAAAAGACTTTAAACAATACTAGGTTTAGAGATATGTAACCCGTCCAGGAAGAGGTTACACCTTCTAAACCCTGGATGACTTCTTTATTCAAACGCAACTTGAAAATACGTGCATACCGTGCCAGATCCGTTAGTTTCCTGAAATACATGTAGTTTGAAAAGTCAACATAAAGTTGAGCGAGTTCATGTGTAAGTGAGTATGTACAAACATTTGAAAATGTTGTAAGTATGTATAAAAGTCCCTGGTATGTAGCAATTAAGGAAAAAGAGATCACCATTGGGTTGCAAAGCCAATGATATGTGTGAAGTGCTGTAGGAAGACTCAAACCTAGCAGATTTTGCGTCGGGCTCAAAGCCACCACCTGGTCCACTAAGCGGGCTCAGGGTTTGGGCTCGCTACACCCAGATAGATCTATCGCTAATGACCCTCGGTCCTACAATGAGGATTAATGGCCTCCAGTTCCCGCCTACCCACTCACATGATCTAAGTAGTAACCCTCCTTAAGCTAACCATACCATGTAAAAAGTATTCGTAATCATAGTAACATGTATTTCACCCCCGCAGTTTAAAAACTGAAAACAGTTAAGAGAAAAGGGGGACATGAACTCACTGAAGTGCGTATCCAGCAACGTCAATCTCCAACTCTATCTGCTGCGTGACGACCTACACGTACTAATTCCTATTAGACGGACGGCCGTGCCTTGGCTTAAGGTTTAACGTTTTTGGGAAATAGTTAGACAACTATTTCGTATTTACACTTCTTAATCATTAAATAAATATATTCCTTCCCAAGGATGGGGTATTAATACATGTGCGTTTTATAATTCCGAAAATATATTTTTAAGTCTCACTTGAAAATATATTTTACTTCACTTGTCTAAAATATTCTGTTGCCAAAATATACATATTTTTCCCAAAAATATTATATTTTACTTCATACAATTTTCCAAAATAATACTTTATCAAAATACCCATTAAGAGTATTTTCCGAAAATACGCGCGTTACATTTTAGAGTTTGCGTTGTAAAAACAATACCGATGTAACTTAAATATTTATTTGTGAGGGCGTTGGTATTATTTTGGAGTCGTATTCTCATGATATAACAAGTAATATTATTTTTACCCCAAAAATTATATATCTCGAGTTCACAAAATAATCACGTAAGCACACAAGCGTTTTATTATGGAATATATATTCTCAATATATATTTAAAAAGTTTCATTTACGAAAATCTAACTCCGACACTTGGTTATTTTTTAATAAAAATCATGGCGAAATTTATATTTTGGAAAACAAGTTAAAAATATGTTTATAACACTTGTCACCAAAAACATTTCTAAGTGTTATATTTTCTGGAAAAATTTCCCCAGAGTTTCCTCTGTAAACGGAGGCATCCACGCTTACTAGCGTATCATTTTATTTTGTAAAATCATTCAATCAGTTCTCAATTAACCAACCCGACATTCAGACATGCAAAACACTACTTATATCGTTTCAGTTTTAAAACACAAAACTGGGCTGTTTTCGGGTAATTTATTAAAATAGTTATCTTATTCCAAAAATTCCCAAATTTTTATAGAATGTCTTATATGATCCAAAAATTATTGTGTAAAAATATGGGGGTCCAAATCATCATCAATATTTTATAGAAAATCATTTTCCGGACCGAAATCAGATTTATCTTTTTCTGACCACAGTCCGCGGAATAATTTATTTAAAATTCATCGAGAGTCCGATTTACGAAATTCCAATGAGAGAGTTACAAATACATCGGTGTTCATCTACAGTAAAAATTTTATGATCTGACTCTACATAGAAATCAAGTTATGACTAAAAATATGACTCTCATTTACTGCTGTAAAAATGCAGCTTGAGCTGCTGTTACATAATGGCACTTTAAAAATAGTAAACGAAGTCCAAAAATTATGATTCCGGTGTCATTAGAACCGTATTTCATAATGACATGTTGTGGACTCAAGAAAATCAGTTTTTCGCTTAGTTATGATCTGTTTACAGCCAGTTAAAGTCGGCTGAAAATGCAAATCAGCAAGCTGTTTTTAGTTTAAAGGTTACTAAAACGCACCCATACGATCGCCATACCTTTTTAATACGATTAACATCAGGCCATAAGCCATTTACAGCAGGTTTTGTTTATTTATTTCAGATTTAACATGTATTCATCTTCTTTTAACACTACCTTATCTCTTTATCCAACCTTCATCCTTTATGTTCAAGTTTAGTTTAAGTTCTTTAAAGTTCTTATGCCTTTGATCTTTAAACACTATTAACCACTTAAATAACAAGTAAAACACAAGGATCTAAGTGCTTACCACTAGCACAAAGCTAGGAGAGTTCAAGTGTAGAAAAGTGGTGGTTAATAGCGAATGGAGAAGGTCCTTCAACTTCCGAGTGCACCACGCTTGCTTGTTGATCCTATTGCACCTTTGTATGTATGAGAATGGCTTGTAGGAAGCTTGATGGTAGTGATGGTGATGGTGATGATGGTTGTGTTCGGCCGAGAGTCTCCAAGAGGGAGAGAGAGAGATGCAATTTTGTGTTGTTGATGAAATGAAGATTATAAACTCAAGTGTTTATTTATAAACTAGTTTAGGTCTTTAACCTCTAGGTAATATGTTACCTTGATACTAAACATCATCCAATAAATTAATCAAAAAATGGTGAAGGGTGTCCCACATGGGGAACCGATCGGTTAGGGGGGGGGGGGTATTTAGTTAGGTTTCAACCAAATGGTTTGATGATTGGTTTGTTTAGTTATGCACTTTAAACAAGTTATTAGTGTGTTATGAAATATAACGGGTGTTAGGGTATTCGGGGACCCTAACTAGCTCAGAAAAGGAAAAACAATGTTATTGACAATATTTTTATGTTCCGGGTAAAGTCCGGTTGTTCGGTTGGATATTAATCCGTTAAAGTGCTAATTAAGCATTTAAAGTGTCGTTAATATTTGTTTTAGTGACACAATGAATTCCTGACACTTTGGAAAGTGTCTAGTATTATTTTTCCATGTTTTTGCACTTTACTAGTTAGCTTAAATGCTGAATTTTGTATTAAAGTGTAGAATTTTGTAATTAGAGCATGTTTTAGGCACATCCAGTCACTATAACTATCACCTAGTGACGCAGTTTTACAATCCTCACCTCCCTACACTCCCTACTGGTGTAGTAAACTATTCCCGGCTCATACTGGCCTCAGAGACAGTGCCTGTCTGATGCTGACTATGTCAGCATGTTTACTGGGTTATCCGCTTATTGAGCTACTGTGCTTTTGTGCATCAAGTTTGTCACTATAGTTCTGTGTAAATAATGGAGTGACAGCAATAAAGTATGATGCATGTATGTGTATGTATCAGAATTCAAGTAGCAGTTTAATCACAACTGTAAGCAAGCACAGTAATTAAGCATTGATTAAATATTAATTAATTCGTACGGATACCTGGTTTGGTGAGGGTTGTCACATGATTCTACATATTTGGTGTTTTTGCTTGAAGGAAACTTGAAGATTTGAAGAACTGTTCTTCATGTTCTTCGTGGTGTTCATCAAAATTTGCAGAAAATTACTGATAATTTGCTGTGTTGATTTGCAGGAAAGTGTTAAAGAGATTTGGAGAATCTGGATAAAATCTTTTCAAGTTTTGAAAAGATTGGATTTTCAGCATAATTAACAATTACACTAACTGACCAGCATAACTAATAATTACACCGACTGACCAGCATAATTAAATCCAAAGGCAACTTTGGTAACTGTGGTAATAGTCCTCAGCAACATTTTCACGGTGATCGGCAAATTTGCTAGTCGTCGTAATAGCGAACTGATCAACCAGCGTAATTAACCAACATATTTACCAGCGAATTTAATCAGCCAACATAATTAGCTTGACCCAGCATAATTAACTTAGACCAGCGTAGTTACTCAGTGCCAGCATAATTAACTTAGACCGGCATATTTACTCACCAGCATAATTAACGTGGCTAACCAACGGATTTGTTGGAGGAATTAAAAAAAGTGGGGTATTTATTTTGGTGGAGTAATTGGTTGCGTATAGAGTATTTAACGTTTTCGTAAATAAAAAACGATCCGTGAACAATCTTGACAAACCGTTTGCACGGTTAGACTCGGTTGATTTTTAAGAAAAAAAAACGGCTGATTTGCACGGTTAGACTCTGGAAAATCCCGAAATAGGTTTTTGACATTATATATCATTGGATTCATAATCTCAAGACGAGTCTAACGGTATAATTTGTTAAAAACAGTTTTCGGAAATTTTTTGTACGGTTTTATCAGTACGGTTACGGAAAAACGCGACAAGGACCAGTAGCGAAGTTTGATTTGGATTTTGACACAGGTTACCAAAATCCATTTAAACTTTTAAGCTGCGTGATGGCCAGAAAGGACAATGTCAGTGAGAATGTTAAAAATTGGCCAAAGCTGATAAACGTCAAAGAATATGTTGTCTGGAAGAAGAAGTTTGAGGCATTTGTTCAAAGTGAGGATTCTAGGATGTGGAGCTGTATGATTGATGGATACGTTGCTCCTACACGTCGTGTTGATGGAAGAGTTATAGTGATTTCTTATGAGAAGATGGATGAATCTGAGAAACTGGTGGTTGATGTTGAGAAGAAAGCTTTAGCAGTGATAAAGATGTCCTTGCCTGAGTGCATTAAACATACCTTTAAGAAGTATGGGTCTTCTGGAGAGTTATGGGAAGCTTTAGAAAAACGTTATCAGAGTTCATCTAGACAAAATGTAGGAGCTCGTGCTTCAGATGTAGAAGTAGATGTTGTGGTAGAAGAGAATAAGAAAGCTGATGAGGAAAATGTTGAGAATAAGGATGCAGAAACTTCAAAGGGCTTGAATGATGTGAATGAACTTACAACAGAGGTGAAGATAAAATCAGAACCTGTAAGTCATACATGTCATAATGCACTGAACTACAAGGTAAAGTTGACAGACTATCAGAAGAAAACAAAATTCTGTTAGCTGAATTGGAAAAACTGAAAGAGTTAAATGTTCTTTTGATTAAAAGAGAGCCAAATTGTTTAAATAAACTCAAATCAAATGAACAAGAAATCAGCAGTTTAACAAGCAAAGTCAATGAACTGTTACAGGTCATTGATTTGGCTCGTGAAACTGTGAAGGATAAAACTAATGAATTTTCTGAAAAGTGCAGGGAATTGGCCATTGCACAAGACCAAATTGTTGAACTTAAAAGAAAGTTAGACAAATTTGGAAAATCTTCATTAGTTAGCACTCAAATTCAAAAAGGGCTGAAAAAGAGTAATGAAAAAACGGGAGTGGGGTTTAGTAAAGCCTCATCTTCTAAAAATCAAGACTACTCATTTTTACCAAATGAAGATGAGCTAACTAATTTTGTACCCACTGCATAAGATATAGTGGATCCGATAGCTGTGGACTTGCCAAATAGTCCAGTTTCTTTGAAAGAATCTTTTGAGTCTAACAGTACACCTCATAAAGTGGATGAGGATACTGAAAAGGAAAAGAAGAAAACATTTAAAAAGAGATTTCACAAAAAGAGAATTTATAAGAAAAAAATATTGTTTTAAATGTCACAACAAAGGACATGTGGTGAGTTGTTGTCCTTTGAAGAAAGATAAGCAGAAAGTTGATGAGTGATGTGTGTAAAATGCAACATATAAATTACATCAAATGAGGTATAAAACTAATCCTTTTTTAGTACTAATATTGTAAAAAGAGTGTTTTTGTCTTCCTTTTGTATTTTCAGGATTAAATGAGCTCAAAAACGCAAAAGAAGCAAAAAGACAGCTAAATCCAACATAAATACAAGAAAAGGAATATTAGTGGACTGCCCGAACCCTCAACGGCACCTTCCAAAGCAAAATAAAGAAAACAGAAGACTGAACACGCCCCGTGCTCAGCCAGTACGGGGCCGTGCCCAAGAAGCAGCAGAAAAGACAAACCTATAGAAGCTTCTATTGCCCATCACGGGGCCGTGCTCAGCGGACACGGGGGCGTGTCGAAAGTACAGCAGGCGCATTTATTGTAATTGCGAATTACAATTAATGAGGAGAGAGTGTGTCAGACGGACACGGGGCCGTGCCCAGCGGACACGGGGCCGTGCCCAGCGGACACGGGGCCGTGTCCAGCTCTCTGTTCAGCCTATAAATAGGAGTGCTTGGATTCATTTCATCTCATCCCTTGGCACACCACCTCTCTCACACTTCATCCACCACCCACCACCATCACAACACCATCATCCACCACCATCATCCATTGTCCATCATAGAGTGTGTGAGTCGTCTCGGGATCCAAGATTGATCGTAAGAGTTCTTGACAATCAAGGCCATGTTTGCCTAAGTCTCTTACATCACTTGGTGAAGACAAAGTGTCTAGTATAATACTTTTTATTTCTAATCTTTTGCACTTTTTATTTGGTTTTGTATTAATGACTTTAATAACTAGTTACTTATGTTGAAGGTGATCTTTCCTTATCGTTTGTCCGTGGTGTCTTGGCATTATTTTACTGTCTATATAAAATAAAGGATTTTCACCATTCATATCTCCACGGTCTATATGGAGATATGTTGGCTACCTGGTAGGGGGTTAAGGGAACGGTTTGGTAAAGGTCTTGCCATTGTTCAGCGTTTAGAGGTCCTGCAATGGACCTGGGTCAAATTTAGTAGGACCTCCTTCAATACTTCACGGTATTGGATGGCGGGGGTCCAAACTCTTTGATCCCCTCATAAGTTAACTACTATTAATACTATAACCCGGCTATTTAGGACTGTATCCCTGCTGAATCAGACTACTTAGCCGAGGGTAACGTCACCGCCAAAAGCGGGGCCTACCACAATATTGCATTAATAACTTAATTCATTATCTTCCAATAATCCACCCTTTTAGGATTGTATCCCTGCTGACTCAAACTACTGGGGTGAGGGTAACGTCGCCTTCAAAAGAGGGGCCTACTACAATAACTAAGATAATCTCTTAATTATGTGCAAAAGTGCGGAAATAATCAAAGGTTATACTAGATACGAGTCGGAACCAAGTGATTCATCTTGTCTATCTGTTTTTATTTTTATTTTATTTTCAGCATTTTAGTTAGTTTTATTTTTCTTAGTTTAAAACATTTTTCTAAACTTTTATTTTGGTTAGACGTTGAGGATAAACCGGTACTAAAAGCTCTTGTGTCCTTGGACGACCTCGGTATCTTACCAACGCTATACTACACTCAACGATGGGTGCACTTGCCCATATGTGTGTTTAGTGTTAGTAAAATATCGTGTTTTATAAATTTAAAACTTGGCTAAAATAAGTGTTAAAAAGGGCTTAAAATATACACCTAAAATATACGACACTTCACCGCACATCAATGAGGTTAAGGATGGGAATAGGGTTGGTTTGAATAATAATTTCCAACAACATTGTCAAAGTAATCAACCATGGTTTCAATCAAAGACTTCATCATTGAGAAGATTTGATAGACCAAGAAGTATTTCTCCACAATTTTGTCATTATAATGGTAAATCACATCGGTTTCAAAGTCAAAATAGAAATTATGGATATCAAAATCGATACCAGACTTCTGGTATTTGGAATTTTCAAAGAAGAAACGAATATAGGGGTTTTAGTAACACAAATGTTCAACAAAATCCAAAATTTTTTCAAAATTCATGGAATGAAAATGGAAGAAGAAGTTTTTGAGATAATAATTTTCAAAGGTTAGAAAATCCGAGAGTTTATTGGAATTCTTGCAATCAAACACCTAGTGGAAATTATCAATCGTGTTTAACAACGGGTAAAACATCTAAGACACCAGTAAGGTGTGATGGATATTGGTTAGAAGCATCTTATATGGATTTATATGGTCGACCTAAAACCGGTAAGGTTTGGGATCTCAAGTCTAACTAAGTTGTTGAGTGAATGCAGGATGACCAAGAAGGACTATTGATGTGTTCAATAGTGGCTATTCCTGTAAAGTAGGTGAATAGTAGGTTAAATTTGGTAATGAACTATTTACTACAGTGGTTGTTATGATTATTCTAAACTTTAACATTGAAAAACTTATTGTCAGGTTAAAGTGGGAGTCTGTTTGTGTTTAAATTTCTGTTTTTAAACTTGCTCCATAAAAACAAAAATTTAGGGGGAGAAATTTCCCTAAGCCAAAAAGAGTTTAGATTGTGCGTGAGTTTAGGGGGAGTAAGTTATAAAAAATTTTAGAATCCAAAAACATTGAAAAATGCAAAAACATAAAAAAATGAAAAATTGAAAAAAGAGATTTCATGATGTGAAAAAAGAAGAAATGATAGTACATCAGCAAGTTAGACTGTCACACTGAAACTGAATTCAATTGCTTAAGTTTGATAGCAGCTTCATCATATGATGTAGCAGTAGACAAAAATCATGAAATAATCAATTTACCAATGTGATATAAACCTAACGAACTGAGTATGAGTGGGGAACACATAAGTGGCGTATGGTTTAATGACCTTAAATCTTGCGTTGATAGATTGCCAAAATCCGAGGTTTTGGGTCTTTATACTGTTATTTCATCCGGGGGTATCAGGGTTGTCCTTCTGCTGCATCCAGATACATGCTGACCTAGGCACAACTAGGATATCTTAAAAGATCTAAAAATGCCAAAACCCATAAATGAAGAAGCTCTCCTAGAGAGTCATTCAAATGTGCAAAATGCATAAATCGTACCAAAAATGGTATTTGTCTTAGCCCTCGTTAGATATTTTGGTCACTTTGCAGTACAAAAGTACCGACCTGATCACCATTTATCTATCGTTGAAAAACAAAACGGATGAATTCGGTATACTCACCTACTACGAGGAATCTTTGTGCATACCTTGATCGCGGGGGTATGTCCTGAAGTGGGACACACTTGTACTTTAGTATAATATAACCTTAATCATATCACAAGGTAATGGAACTTGAAATGTTCATGTGTTTTGTTTAAGTGGATAAACATACTGGTAATCGTCTTGGACTGCTTTTCACGAAAATAAATAAAGAATTAACTGCAGGTGTGAAACAGTTTGATTTTGCTGATATGATCTTCTTGCACATGATTCTCACAATAAGATGAAATTGTAAATATTTTTGAGTTTAGTTTAGTTTGTTAGTTTGTTTAAAAAAATAAAAAATACCAAAAAGATTTCTTTTTAAAAGACTTCCATTTTGAACTGACAGATTGTTGTTTTTGCATGATAAAGATAAAATATTGGTTTATCTTTAAATGTGAAAAAGGCTAATGGTTTTTCGAGATACTTGCTTGTGTTTCTAAACAGATTGATGAATTTATCAAAATGAAGTGCAGAATACAAGTAAAGTGCAGACTGAAAGTGAAGTGAAGATATGTGAAGATGTATGGTAGGATCCTTCTACTACATTCCAGAGAGAAAGAGATATGGAAGAGTTGGAGCTTACTTGCTTAACCAAAGATTGCTAGCTAACAGATCTACAATGAATGAAAGTTTTGGAGATTGGAAGCATCAGCTAAGCGGGAGTATGTTGATGTCAGAAACTGTGTAGCTGACGCTATCCAAAGACCAAAAGAACACAAGGGTTGAAGACAAAGTTACACTATGAAGCTATTGTCAAGGGGGAGTCTGTTGGTGCATATTCGGTGACAACAACTTAATAGTTTGATTATTTAGTCTTTGGATATTTTGTAATGGGCTTAGCATATTGGTTAGTGAGTTAATTGCTGTAATGGGCTTGGAAAATGGCCTAGCCCTGTAGGATGCCTAGTTCACAGACATGTGGTATATAAAGATGTTTTATGATTAGGGTTTTAGGAGTTAGAGAATTCTATAGAGAGAAAGTCTAGAGAGAGAGAGAAGAATTTCGAAATCAGGGTTTGTAGAGCAAGATCACAGAGAGTGGCTGTGAGGTTATGAGGTATTGAATTGATTATAAACTGCAAGTTGGATAATCAATAGAATACCGGTTTAATTATGAATTCTGTTTTCTACTATTTTCTGTGCAAATATGATCTAGAGGATTCCGCACTCTAGGTTAGATATACAATTCTGTGAAAGATCCATAGGAATAAGGGACCTACATGGCAAGAAAACCTGCTTCCAGGACGTTGTCAAGTGTTTTCGCTCGACGATTCCATTCTTGGGTGGTTGGTTTGGCCCTTGTTCCTGTAAATCGAATCCTAGTCCGGTATATCCCATTTTAGTTTTACACCATTGTGAACCTTATGCCTTTTTTACTCTCTGATCGAGGTTCTCGGCAATGAAAAATCTTCGTAAACTAAATCACACGTGTATATGGTGACATTTAAGAGATATACAGTCAAGAAAATCAAGAGCAATGGTGATATATATGCGGATTAGACACCAAAAAATAAACACTCAAAAAATGGCTAAAATTTAAGAAATGTGTTTAGTGACGGCATCAGATTCCTAATTGATGGAGAAAGGTCTGGTGGCAAGAAAAGCTGCTTCTAAGAGGTTGTCAAGTGTTTTCGCTCGACGATTCCATTCTAGGGTGGTTGGTTTGGCTCTTGTTCCAGTAACTCGAATCCTATCCCGGTATATCCCATTTTAGTTTTACACCATTGTGAACCTTACGCCATTTTTACTCTCTGATCGAGGTTCTCGGCATTGAAAAATCTTCGTAAACCAAATCACACGTGTATATGTTGACATTTAAGAGATACACAGTCAAGAAAATTAAGAGCAATGTTGATATATATGCGGATTAGACACCAAAAAATGAACACTAAAAAAAGGGCTACAATTTAAGGAATGTGTTTAGTGATGGCATCAGATTCCTAATTGATGGAGAAAGGTCTAGTGGCATGAAAAGCTGCTTCCAGGAGGTTGTCAAGTGTTTTCGCTCGACGATTGCATTCTTGGGTGGTTGGTTTGGCCCTTGTTCCTTTAACTCGAATCCTAGACCGGTATATCCCATTTTAGTTTTACACCATTGTGAACCTTACGCCTTTTTTTACTCTCTGATCGAGGTTCTCGGCATTGAAAAATCTTCGTAAACTAAATCATACGTGTATATGTTGACATTTAAGAGATATACAGTCAAGAAAATCAAGAGCATTGGTGATATATACGCGGATTAGGCACCAAAAAATAAACACTCAAAAAATGGCTACAATTTAAGGAATGTGTTTAGTGACGACATCAGATTCCTAATCGATGGAGAAAGGTCTGGTGACAAGAAAAGCTGCTTCCAGGATGTTGTCAAGTGTTTTCGCTCGACGATTCCATTCTTGGGTGGTTGGTTTGGACCTTGTTCCTGTAACTCGAATCCTAGCCCGGTATATCTCATTTTAGTTTTACACCATTGTGAACGTTACACCTTTTTTACTCTCTGATCGAGGTTCTCGGCATTGAAAAATCTTCGTAAACTAAATCACACGTGTATATGTTGACATTTAAGAGATATACAGTCAAGAAAATCAAGAGCAATGGTGATATATATATGCGGATTAGACACCAAAAAATAAACACTCAAAAAATGGTTACAATTTAAGGCATGTGTTTAGTGACGGCATCAGATTGCTAATTGATGGAGAAAGGTCTAGTGGCAGGAAAAGCTGCTTCCAGGAGGTTGTCAAGTGTTTTCACTCGATGATTTCATTCTTGGGCGGTTGGTTTGGCCCTTGTTCCTGTAACTCGAATCCTAGCCCGGTGTATCCCATTTTTGTTTAACACCATTATGAACCTTACGCCTTTTTTACTCTCTGATCGAGGTTCTCGGCATTGAAAAATCTTCGTAAAGTAAATCACACGTATATATGTTGACATTTAAGAGATATACAGTCAAGAAAATCAAGAGCAATGGTGATATATATGCGGATTAGACACCAAAAAATAAACACTCAAAAAATGGCTACAATTTAAGGAATGTGTTTAGTGACGGCATCAGATTCCTAATTGATGGAGAAAGGTCTAGTGGCAGGAAAAGCTGCTTCAAGGAGGTTGCCAAGTGTTTTCGCTCAACGATTCGATTCTTGGGTGGTTGGTTTGGCCTTTGTTCCTGTAACTCGAATCCTAGCCCGGTATATCCCATTTTAGTTTTACACCATTGTGAACCTTACGCCTTTTTTACTCTCTGATCGAGGTTCTCGGCATTGAAAAATCTTCGTAAACTAAATCACACGTGTATATGTTCACATTTAAGAGATATACAGTTAAGAAAATCAAGAGGAATGGTGATATATATGCGAATTAGACACCAAAAAATAAACACTCAAAAAATGGCTACAATTTAAGGAATGTCTTTAGTGACGGCATCAGATTCCTAATATATGGAGAAAGATCTGGTGGCAGGAAAAACTACTTCAAGGATGTTGCCAAGTGTTTTCGCTCGACGATTCCATTCTTGGGTGGTTGGTTTGGCCCTTGTTCCTGTAACTCGAATCCTAGCCCGGTATATCCCATTTTTGTTTTACACCATTGTGATCCTTACGCCTTTTTTACTCTCTGATCGAGGTTCTCGGCATTGAAAAATCTTCGTAAACTAAATCACACGTGTATATGTTGACATTTAAGAGATATACAGTCAAGAAAATCAAGAGCATTGGTGATATATATGCGGATTAGACACCAAAAAATAAACACTCAAAAAATGACTACAATTTAAGGAATATGTTTAGTGACGACATCAGATTCCTAATTGATGGAGAAAGGACTGGTGACAAGAAAAGCTGCTTCCAGGAGGTTGTCAAGTGTTTTCGCTCGACGATTCCATTCTTGGAGGGTTGGTTTGGCCCTTGTTCATGTAACTCGAATCCTATCCCGGTATATCCCATTTTAGTTTTACACCATTGTGAACGTTAAGCCTTTTTTACTCTCAGATCGAGGTTCTCGGCATTGAAAAATCTCCCTAAACTAATTCACACGTGTATATGTTGACATTTAAGAGATATACAGTCAAGTAAATCAAGAGCAATGGTGATATAAATATGCGGATTAGACACCAAACTCAAAAAATGGGTACAATTTAAGGAATGTGTTTAGTGACGGCATCAGATTGCTAATTGATGGAGAAAGGTTTGGTGGCAAGAGAAGCTGCTTCCAGGTGCTTGACAAGTGTTTTCGCTCGATGATTCCATTCTTGGGTGGTTGGTTTGGCCCTTGTTCCTGTAACTCGAATCCAAGCCCGGTATATCACATTTTAGTTTTACACCATTGTGAACCTTACGCCTTTTTTACTCTCTGATCGAGGTTCTCGGCATTGAAAAATCTTCGTAAACTAAATCACACGTGTATATGTTGACATTTAAGAGATATACCGTCAAGAAAATCAAGAGCAATCGTGATATATATATGCGAATTAGACACCAAACTCAAAAAATGGCTACAATTTAAGGAATGTGTTTAGTGACGGCATCAGATTCCTAATTGATGGAGAAAGGTCTAGTGGTAGGAAAAGCTGCTTCAAGGAGGTTGCCAAGTGTTTTCGCTCGACGATTCCATTCTTGGGTGGTTGGTTTGGCCTTTGTTCCTGTAACTCGAATCCTAGCCCGGTATATCCCATTTTAGTTTTACACCATTGTGAACCTTACGCCTTTTTTACTCTCTGATCGAGGTTCTCGGCATTGAAAAATCTTCGTAAACTAAATCACACGTGTATATGTTCACATTTAAGAGATATACAGTTAAGAAAATCAAGAGCATTGGAGATATATATGCGGATTAGACACCAAAAAATAAACATTCAAAAAATGGCTACAATTTAAGGAATGTGTTTAGTGACGACATCACATTCCTAATTGATGGAGAAAGGATTGGGGACAAGAAAAGCTGCTTCCAGGAGGTTGTCAAGTGTTTTCGCTCGACGATTCCATTCTTGGATGGTTGGTTTGGCACTTGTTCCAGTAACTCGAATCCTAACCCGATATATCCCATTTTAGTTTTACACCATTGTGAATGTTACACCTTTTTTAATCTCTGATCGAGGTTCTCGGCATTGAAAAATCTCCGTAAACTAAATGACACGTGTATATGTTGACATTTAAGAGATATACAGTCAAGAAAATCAAGAGCAATGGTGATATATATGCGGATTAGACACTAACTCAAAAAATGGCTACAATTTAAGGAATGTGTTTAGTGACGGCATCAGATTCCTAATTGATGGAGAAAGGATTGGTGACAAGAAAAGCTGCTTCCAGGAGGTTGTCAAGTGTTTTCGCTCGACGATTCCATTCTTGGGTGGTTGGTTTGGCTCTTGTTCCTGTAACTCGAATCCTAGCCCGGTATATCCCATTTTAGTTTTACACCATTGTGAACGTTACGCCTTTTTTACTCTCTGATCGAGGTTCTCGGCATTGAAAAATCTTCGTAAACTAAATCACACGTGTATATGTTGACATTTAAGAGATATACAATCAAGAAAATCAAGAGCATTGGTGATATATATGCGGATTAAACACCAAAAAATAAACACTCAAAAAATGGCGACAATTTAAGGAATGTGTTTAGTGAAGACATCAGATTCCTAATCGATGGAGAAAGGTCTGGTGACAAGAAAAGCTGCTTCCAGGAGGTTGTCAAGTGTTTTCGCTCGACGATTCCATTCTTGGGTGGTTGGTTTGGCCCTAGTTCCTGTAACTCGAATCCTAGCCCGGTATATCCCATTTTAGTTTTAAACCATTGTGAACGTTACGCCTTTTTTACTCTCTGATCGAGGTTCTCGGCATTGAAAAATCTTCGTAAACTAAATCACACGTGTATATGTTGACATTAAAGAGATATACAGTCAAGAAAATCAAGAGCAATGGTGACATATATGCGGATTAGACACAAAAAATAAACACTCAAAAAATGGTTACAATTTAAGGAATGTGTTTAGTGACGGCATCAGATTGCTAATTGATGGAGAAAGGTCCGGTGGCAAGAAAAGCTGCTTCCAGGAGGTTGTCAAGTGTTTTCACTCGATGATTTCATTCTTGGGTGGTTGGTTTGGCCCTTGTTCCTGTAACTCGAATCCTAGCCCGGTGTATCCCATTTTAGTTATACACCATTATGAACCTTACGCGTTTTTTACTCTCTGATCGAGGTACTCGGCATTGAAAAATCTTCGTAAACTAAATCACACGTATATGTGTTGACTTTTAAGAGATATACAGTCAAGAAAATCAAGAGCAATGGTGATATATATGCGGATTAGACACCAAAAATAAACACTCAAAAAATGGTTACAATTTAAGGAATGTGTTTAGTGACGGCATCAGATTGCTAATTGATGGAGAAAGGTCCGGTGGCAAGAAAAGCTGCTTCCAGGAGGTTGTCAAGTGTTTTCACTCGATGATTTCATTCTTGGGTGGTTAGTTTGGCCCTTGTTCCTGTAACTCGAATCCTAGCCCGGTGTATCCCATTTTAGTTATACACCATTATGAACCTTACGCCTTTTTTACTCTCTGATCGAGGTACTCGGCATTGAAAAATCTTCGTAAACTAAATCACACGTATATATGTTGACATTTAAGAGATATACAGTCAAGAAAATCAAGAGCAATGGTGATATATATGCGGATTAGACACCAAATAAACACTCAAAAAATGGCTACAATTTAAGGAATGTGTTTAGTGACGGCATCAGATTCCTAATTGATGGAGAAAGGTCTATTGGCAGAAAAAGCTGCTTCAAGGAGGTTGCCAACTGTTTTCGCTCGACGATTCCATTCTTGGGTGGTTGGTTTGGCCCTTGTTTCTGTAACTCGAATCCTAGCCCGGTATATCCCATTTTAGTTTTACACCATTGTGAACCTTACGCCTTTTTTACTCTCTGATCGAGGTTCTCGGCATTGAAAAATCTTCGTAAACTAAATCACACGTGTATATGTTGACATTTAAGAGATATACAGTTAAGAAAATCAAGAGGAATGGTGATATATATGCGAATTAGACACCAAAAAATAAACACTCAAAAAATGGCTACAATTTAAGGAATGTGTTTAGTGACGGCATCAGATTCCTAATATATGGAGAAAGATCTGGTGGCAGGAAAAGCTACTTCAAGGATGTTGCCAAGTGTTTTCGCTCGACGATTCCATTCTTGGGTGGTTGGTTTGGCCCTTGTTCCTGTAACTCGAATCCTAGCCCGGTATATCCCATTTTAGTTTTACACCATTGTGATCCTTACGCCTTTTTTACTCTCTGATCGAGGTTCTCAGCATTGAAAAATCTTCGTAAACTAAATCACACGTGTATATGTTGACATTTAAGAGATATACAGTCAAGAAAATCAAGAGCATTGGTGATATATATGCGGATTAGACACCAAAAATTAACACTCAAAAAATGACTACAATTTAAGGAATATGTTTAGTGACGACATCAGATTCCTAATTGATGGAGAAAGGACTGGTGACAAGAAAAGCTGCTTCCAGGAGGTTGTCAAGTGTTTTCGCTCGACGATTCCATTCTTGGAGGGTTGGTTTGGCCCTTGTTCATGTAACTCGAATCCTATCCCGGTATATCCCATTTTAGTTTTACACCATTGTGAACGTTACGCCTTTTTTACACTCAGATCGAGGTTCTCGGCATTGAAAAATCTCCGTAAACTAATTCACACGTGTATATGTTGACATTTAAGAGATATACAGTCAAGAAAATCAAGAGTAATGGTGATATATATATGCGGATTAGACACCAAACTCAAAAAATTGCTACAATTTAAGGAATGTGTTTAGTAACGGCATCAGATTGCTAATTGATGGAGAAAGGTCTGGTGGCAAGAAAAGCTGCTTCCAGGAGGTTGTCAAGTGTTTTCGCTCGACGATTCCATTCTTGGGTGGTTGGTTTGGCCCTTGTTCCTGTAATTCTATCCCATTTTAGTTTTACACCTTTGTGAACCTTACGCCTTTTTTACTCTCTGATCGTGGTTCTCGGCACTGAAAAATCTTCATAAACTAAATCACACGTGTATATGTTGATATTTGAGAGATATACAGTCATGAAAATCAAGAGCAATGGTGATATATTTGCGGAATAGATACCAAAAATTAAACACTCAAAAAATGGCTACAATTTAAGGAATGTGTTTAGTGACGCATCAGATTTCTAATTGATGGAGAAAGGTTTGGTGGCAGGAAAAGCTGCTTCAAAGAGGTTGTCAAGTGTTTTCGCTCGATGATTCCATTCTAGGGTGGTTGGTTTGGCCCTTGTTCCTGTAACTCGAATCCTAGCCCGGTATATCCCATTTTAGTTTTACACCATTGTGAACCATACCCCTTTTTACTCTCTGATCGAGGTTCTCGGCA
Organism: Helianthus tuberosus; assembly: GCA_030545235.1. Taxonomy (NCBI): domain Eukaryota; kingdom Viridiplantae; phylum Streptophyta; class Magnoliopsida; order Asterales; family Asteraceae; genus Helianthus; species Helianthus tuberosus. The sequence goes on from JARYGA010022184.1 coordinate 23,405, forward strand.
TTGAAAAATCTTCGTAAGCTAAATCACACGTGTATATGTTGACATTTAAGAGATATACAATCAAGAAAATCAATAGCAATGGTGATAGATATGCGGATTAGACACCAAAAAATAAACACTAAAAAATGGCTACAATTTAAGGAAGGTGTTTAGTGACGGCATCAGATTCCTAATTGATGGAGAAAGGTCTGGTGGCAAGAAAAGCTGCTTCTAGGAGGTTGTCAAGTGTTTTCGCTTGATGATTCCATTTTTGGGTGGTTGGTTTGGCCCTTGTTCCTGTAACTCGATTCCTGCCCCGGTATATCCCATTTTTGTTTTACACCATTATGAACCTTACGCCTTTTTTACTCTCTGATCGAGGTTCTTGGCATTGTAAAATCTTCGTAAACTAAATCACACGTGTATATGTTGACATTTAAGAGATATACAGTCAAGTAAATCAAGAGCAATGGTGACATATATGCGGATTAGACACCTGAAAATAAACATTCAAAAAAAGGCTACAATTTAAGGAATGTGTTTAGTGACGGTATCAGATTCCTAATTGATGGAGAAAGGTCTGGTGGTAAGAAAAGCTGCTTCCAAGAGGTTGTCAAGTGTTTTTGCTCGACGATTCCATTCTTGGGTGGTTGGTTTGGCCCTTATTCCTGTAACTCGAATCCTAGCCCGGTATATCCCATTTAATTTTTCACCACTGTGAACCTTACGCCTTTTTTACACTCTGATCGAGGTTCTCAGCATTAAAAAATCTTCGTAAACTAAATCACACGTGTATATCTAGACATTTTAGAGACATACAGTCAAGAAAATCAAGAGCAATGGTGATATATATGCTGATTAGTCCCCAAAAAATAAACTCTCAAAAAATGGCTACAATTTAAGAAATGTGTTTAGTGACGGCATCAGATTCCTAATTGATGGAGAAAAGTCTGGTGGCAAGAAAATTTGCTTCCTGGAGGTTATCAAGTGTTTTCGCTCGACGATTCCATTCTTGGGTGGTTGGTTTGGCCCTTGTTCCTGTAATTCTATCCCATTTTAGTTTTACAGCATTGTGAACCTTATACCTTTTTTACTCTCTGATCGTGGTTCTCGGCATTGAAAAATCTTCATAAACTAAATCACACGTGTATATGTTGATATTTGAGAGATATACAGTCATGAAAATCAAGAGCAATGGTGATATATTTGCGGAATAGACACCAAAAATTAAACACTCAAAAAATGGCTACAATTTAAGGAATGTGTTTAGTGACGCATCAGATTTCTAATTGATGGAGAAAGGTCTGGCGGCCGGAAAAGCTGCTTCAAAGAGGTGGTCAAGTGTTTTCGCTCGATGATTCCATACTAGGGTGGTTGGTTTGGCCCTTGTTCCTGTAACTCGAATCCTAGCCCGATATATCCCATTTTAGCTTTACACCATTGTGAACCTTACGCCTTTTTTACTCTCTGATCGAGGTTCTCGGCATTGAAAAATATTCGTAAACTAAATCACACGTATATATGTTGACATTTAAGAGAAATACATTCATGAAAATCAAGAGCAATGGTGATATAGATGCGGATTAGACAACAAAAAATAAACACAAAAAATGGCTACAATTTAAGGAATGTGTTTAGTGACGGCATCAGATTCCTAATTGATGGAGAAAGGTCTGGTGGCAAGAAAAGCTGCTTCCAGGAGGTTGTCAAGTGTTTTTGCTTGACGATTCCATTCTTGGGTGGTTGGTTTTGCTCTTATTCCTGTAACTCGAATCCTAGCCCGGTATATCCCATTTTAGTTTTACACCATTGTGAACCTTACGCCTTTTTTACACTCTGATCGAGGTTCCCGGCATTAAAAAATCTTTGTAAACTAAATCACACGTGTATATGTTGACATTTAAGAGATATACAGTCAAGAAAATCAAGAGCAATGGTGATATATATGCGGATTAGGCACCAAAAAATAAACTCTCAAAAATGGCTACAATTTAAGAAATGTGTTTAGTGACGGCATCAGATTCCTAATTGATGGAGAATGGTCTGGTGGGAAGAAAAGCTGCTTCCAGGAGGTTGTCAAGTGTTTTCGCTCGACGATTCCATTCTTGGGAGGTTGGTTTGGCCCTTGTTCCTGTAACTCTATCCCATTTTAGTTTTACACCATTGTGAACCTTACGCCTTTTTTAACCTCTGATCGTCATTCTCGGCATTGAAAAATCTTCATAAACTAAATCAAACGTGTATATGTTGATATTTGAGAGATATACAGTCATGAAAATCAAGAGCAATGGTGATATATTTAAGGAATAGACACCAAAAAATAAACACTCAAAAAATGGCTACAATTTAAGGAATTTGTTTAGTGACGCATCAGATTTCTAATTGATGGAGAAAGGTCTGGTGGCAGGAAGAGCTGCTTCAAGGAGGTTTTCAAGTGTTTTCGCTCGATGATTCCATTTTTGGGTGGTTGGTTTGGCCCTTGTTCCTGTAACTCGAATCCTAGCTCGGTATATCCCATTTTAGTTTTACACCATTGTGAACCTTACGCCTTTTTTACTCTCTGATCGAGGTTCTCGGCATTGAAAAATCTTCGTAAACTAAATCACAGTTATGTTGACACTTAAGAGATATACAGTCAAGAAAATCAAGAGCAATGATGATACATATGCGGATTAGACACTAAAAAATAAACACTCAAAAATGGCTACAATTTAAACAATATGTTTAGTGACGGCATCAGATTACTAATTGATGGAGAAAGGTCTGGTGGCAAGAAAAGCTGCTTCCAGGAGGTTGTCAAGTGTTTTCGCTCGACGATTCCATTCCTGGGTGGTTGGTCTGGCCCTTGTTCCTATAACTCGAATCCTAGCCCGGTATATCCCATTTTAGTTTTACACCATTGTGAACCTTACGCCTTTTTTACTCTCTGATCGAGGTTTTCAGCATTGAAAAATCTTCGCAAACTAAATCACACGTGTATATGTTGACATTTAAGAGATAAACAGTCAAGAAAATCATGAGCAATGGTGATATATATGCGGATTAGACACCAAAAAATAAACATTCAAAAAATGGCTACAATTTAAGGAATGTGTTTAGTGACGGCATCAGATTCCTAATTGATGGAGAAAGGTCCGGTGGCAAGAAAAGCTGCCTCCAGGAGGTTGTCAAGTGTTTTCGCTCGACGATTCCATTCTTGGGTGGTTGGTTTGGCCTTTGTTCCCGTAACATGAATCCTAGCTCGGTTTATCTCATTTTAGTTTTACACCATTGTGAACCATACGCCTTTTTTACTCTCTGATCGAGGTTCTCGGCATTGAAAAATCTTCGTAAACTAAATCACACGTGTATATGTTGACATTTAAGAGATATACAGTTAAGAAAATCTAGAGCAATGGTGATATATATGCGGATTAGACAACAAAAAATAAACACTAAAAAAATGGCTACAATTTAAGGAATTTGTTTAGTGACGACATCAGATTCCTAATTGATAGAGAAAGGTCTGGTGACAATAAAAGCCGCTTCCAGGAGTTGTCAAGTGTTTTCGCTCGACGATTCCATTCTTGGGTGGTAGGTTTAGCCCTTGTTCCTGTATCTCGAATAAGAGCCCGGTATATCCCATTTTAGTTTTACACCATTGTGAACCTGACGCCTTTTTTACTCTCTGATCGAGGTTCTCGGCATTGAAAAATCTTCGTTAACTAAATCACACATGTATATGTTGATATTTAAGAGATATAAAGTCAAGAAAATCAAGAGCAATGGTGATATATATGCGGATTAGACACCAAAAAATAAACACTCAAAAAATGGCTACAATTTAAGGAACCTGTTTAGTGACGGCATCAGATTCCTAATTGATGGAGAAAGGTCTGGTGGCAAGAAAAGCTGCTTCCAGGAGGTTGTCAAGTGTTTTCGCTCAACGATTCCATTCTTGGGTGGTTGGTTTGGCTCTTATTCCTGTAACTCGAATCCTAGCCTGATATATCACATTTTAGTTTTACATCATTGTGAACCTTACGCCTTTTTTACTCTCTGATCGAGGTTCTCGGCATTGAAAAATATTCGTAAACTAAATCACACATGTATATGTTGACATTTAAGATATATACAGTCAAGAAAATCAAGAGCAATGGTGATATATATGCGGATTAGACACCAATAAATAAACACTCATAAAATGGCTACAATTTAAAGAATGTGTTTAGTGACGGCATCAGATTCCTAATTAATGCAGAAAGGTCTGGTGGCAAGAAAAGCTGCTTCCAGGAGGTTGTCAAGTGTTTTCCCTCGACGATTCCATTCTTGGGTGGTTGGTTTGGCCCGTGTTCCTGTAACTAGAATCCTAGCCCGGTATATCCCATTTTAGTTTTACACCATTGTGAACCTTACACCTTTTTTACTCTCTGATCGAGGTTCTCGTCATTGAAAAATGTTCGTAAACTAAATCACACGTGTATTTGTCGACATTTAAGAGATATACAGTCAAGAAAATCAAGAGCAATGGTGATATATATGCGGATTAGACACCAAAAAATAAACACACAAAAAATGGCTACAATTTAAGGTATGTGTTTAGTGACAACTTCAGATTCCTAATTGATGGAGAAAGGTCTTGTGGCAAGAAAAGCTGCTTCAGGAGGTTGTCAAGTGTTTTCGCTCGCCGATTCCATTCTTGGGTGGTTGGTTTGGCCCTTATTCCTGTAACTCGAATCCTAGTCCGGTATATCAAATTTTAGTTTTACACCATTGTGAACCTTACACCTTTTTTACTCTCTAATCGAGGTTCTTGGCATTGAAAAATATTCGTAAACTTGATTTTTGGCACTTTTAAGCCACGTTAACCCCATTTCAAGGCTCTAAAATAAAGTTAAAGTGTAGAGAACTTGAAATGTGCTAAAAATATCCCGGATGTCGGTTCGTTTGGTCGTACGGTTGCGTTGTTCGGTTAATTACGACGGAAATCGTAACGAACGCAAAAACGATCCAAATTACGCGACGAATGGAATTTCATCATGCCAATCACTAAAATAAAATATTTTAATGATTACATAAATTTTTGGATGTCCGGATATATTCAGAACGTAAGATATGCGCGAAAATGCAAACTTATGCACTTTTTGACGCTTTTAGTCCCTGAATGACCAAAAAGTTTATTTTAGCACACCGAACCCCTCAAAGCCTATTTCTAAGCTATGTATAGGATATTTAGGGTACATTTAACTTATAATTAAGTTCTGGAATGTTCGTTACAGTACGAATCGGCATACTTTCGTAGTTTGTCGAAATTAGTCCCTGTAAGCGAATAAACTTGATTTCGACACACCAAACTTTCCAAAACTTATTTCTAAGTTATGTAAAGGTTATTTAAGGTATGTTAAGCCTATGTCACTATCCAAGAGTGTTTGTCGCGTTAAATTGATTATGTTTACGCATCAGTTCGCGAATAACTTTCCAGAAAACGATTTAGAGCTCGAAATCGAACAAGAATTGATATGTGCAAATGATACACATATTTATAAAAATACCAAGTATGAAATAAAATATTTCATTGATTTGGTATCTGTTTGTTGGCCGTGGAGGCACAGGTGTCACAGTCTCTCCTACTTCAGGAAATTTCGTCCCGAAATTTATTTAGAGGAAAATTATGAGAGCTCAAAACATGAAGTCGTAAAGATAAAACAACACTGGTTAGGATTCTGAACTTCTAGTAACTTTAAATAATGTCATGCTTGCAATGTAAGAGGGACACTTATATACAAGCATATGAAGTGTTATTGGTGCGTCCACCGTACCTCTATTACATTGTTCACGTTTCGTTATTGTTGCCACTATAGGTACTTACACATGATAAGTCTTACTGTGGTTTCCGTGCACTAAATTTCATAATTATATATGCGTCCATAATTACATAATTCCTTGCATAGTCCACACAGTGTATCTTATAATGTGTAGGGGAAGAAAAAAACGAACGAACCTGTGATGATTGTGACTAGGCCACCATAGGATATTTTATTTAAATCAATAAATGATCTTCTTAAATAGACCACCAAGGAGTCTTTTCAGCTAGATCATCACATGCCATTCTTAACCAGATTTTGAATCAATCTTTTTTACTAGACCACTCAAGGGGTCTCTTTGAATTATGGAATGGTACTATATAATCCAAGGGTCTTAACTATTACGTAGAAGCCCATTAAGGATTTAGGGTAGTACCTTTGGATATCCTACTATGAATCCCTCATATGAAGATATGGAAGATTCTACGAGGATTTGGATAATGAAAATAAAACCACAAAAGAAAACACATAATTGTTTAACTTGATCTTTAATTTGTTATCATTTTGTTAATTGTGCACATGAGTATTTAAAGCACACCAGGTATCCAATTCGTGGATTTCGATTGGCACTTTAAATATTTTCAAGAATCTAGCTATAAAGATAGGAAGATCTAAAAAAGAAAATTCGATTTTGATTACGAGGAATCGTAATATTCGAATTAAGGTATACAAGGAATCTAATTAAGGACTCCGATTTGAATGATAATCATCCACAAGGATCTAATTGTGAAGATAAGAAGATCCCATATGGATTTTGGGATTTGAAAAGCAGGAGGCGTTTCAAAAACCTTGCACTAGACGTGCTTAAGCCGATACACGAGGTAAAATGCTCATGAATGTCACACCCCCAAAATCCACCATGCGGAGTAACACCGCTTGGAGGCGTGACGTGACCAGGATCGAGCCACCAATCATATTGAACATCGTAATTAAGAAAATAAGACCAACCACAATACGATTGGTGACCAAAGCTAGTTAACCATGTTTAGTTTAAACAGCGGAAGCATAAGAGTAAATCCAAAAGCATAAGTCCATAGTTTATAAGTTAAAGTTCAAAACGCAAGTTTAATAAGTTCATAAGGATTTAAATAATAAGCACGTTACATAACAGTCCGTACACCACAACGACTCCTTCCTCGTGCAAGCTCCAAGTGTTTAGCGACCTGTAAGACATGTAACAACGAGTCAACAACAAAGTTGAGTGAGTTCACGTTTGGTTGTTTAGTTTTAAGTTGTTTCTGAAAAACGTGGTTTGACTTTCGTTGGCTTAATTGCCGTGGGGGTTACCCCGTAGTTGAAAGTATGTTTAACTAGTTCCTTTTTCATTACCCAAACCATAACCATAATCAGTGGGGGCTTTCCCCGTGTGAACTACTAGACGGTATGATATCGACTACTACGAACAATAGTTGTGCCCTACATCAGTGTCTATCATCACTGACAGTTTGCCATAGTCCATTAGTACACGCCCGTCCGACTGGCACGGTGTGAGGTTTGTTAAACCTAATAGCGCTATTAACTAATGACCCGCTCGCCATTGGCCTCGGCGATTAAGTCGATATAAATTGAGGGACTTCATGATAGAGTTTTGTCTAGCTAGTTTTAAGGTTGTTGTCCTACCCAAGGAAGACGAACATACGTATTCTGCACAAGGAGAATTCGTAGGATTAATAATGGCACCCTACCTATGGAGGATGGCCGTACATATCCTCCCGAGGGGATATGTAGATTTAGTTTTTAATTCTTTAACCCATTCCCAAACCACCGGGAATTCCATGCCTTAGAAAGTGTGTGAACTCACCTCGGTTTACTCGGTTAGATTCTCAAATATAGATAACAGTCAAGGTTGGTCGATCACATCCTAATATGATTACCAGTTAGTCATTTAGTGATTTACAAATGGAGCACAAAGTTCCTACACGTATCTATCACATAGCATGCATTACTTTAACTGTTTTTGCCCATATATACATCCCATCCATTTCCCACTCATAAACAAACATACAATAATGCACATAACACATATAACATGTTAGATCATTCACAGATAGCATACTCGACACTTAGACACGGAAATTACGACTTATGTCGTTTCAGCTTAAATATTCAAAACCGGGCTGTTTTCGGACATTTTCATAAAATAGTTAACTTATTCCAAAAATTCCCAAATTTTTACAGAAGGTCTTAAAGATTCCAAATTTTATTGTGTAAAAATATCGGGGTCCAGTTCATTACGAATATTTTAAAAAAATTCATTTTCCGGACTGAACTCAAATTTATCTTTTTCTGACCACAGTCCACGGAACAATTTATTAAAAATTCATCGTAAGTCCGATTTACGAAATTCCAGTGGGGTAATTACAAATACATCAGTGGTCATCTACAGTACAAGTTTCATGATCTAACTCTACACAGAACTCAAGTTAAGACATAAAACAAAACGCATATTTTCAGCAGAAAAATGCAGCTCTAGCTGCTGTTACGAAATGACGCTTTAAAAATAGTAAACGGAGTCCAAAAATTATGATTCCGGTGCCATTAGAACCGTATTTCATAATACATAAATCTAGGCTTCAGAAAATACATTTTTCGTTAAGTTATGGCCTGTTTACAGCCAACTGAAGTTGGCTGTAAAGCTTGGACAGATTCTGTTCTTAGTCTTTAGATTTCTAGTTTGTGTTCGATTGATTCCGTTAATCATGTTTAGTGATCACAACAACATCAAACATCAATATCAACCAACAAATCATCAGATAATTAACAAGAATCATAACAACACAAGATCTACATGATTTACACACATAACTTCTCTTTATCCACACTTTAACACATTATGTTCAAGACTTGTTCATGAACTTTAAAGTTTCTTAACCTTTTATCATTCTAACATCTATTAACCACTAAAATCAAGAACAAGATGGTGATTGGAAGCACTTACTACTAGCACAAGGCTAGGGAAGAAACAAGATGTATATGAGGTGGATAAAAGAAATCTAGCGAGGTTCTTGAGATTCCAAAAGCACCATGCTTCGTTGTTGGACTCCTTGCACCTTTGTATGTATGAGAAATGATTGAACAAAGGTTGATGGTGGGTGTATGGTGGGTGGTGGTGTTCGGCCGATCACAAGGGGAAAGGAAGAGAGAAGGTTGCAAGAGTTTAGGGATGAAGATGTTATGAGTGAATGACTTGTGGTTATATAAATAAATCTCCCAACATCTTTTTAACCATTGTATTTTATGTTCCATGAGTACAAGACAAACTAAATAAACAATTCAAGGAAAATCTAGGGTGGGATATCACCCTTGTGACCGTAAGGTGGGGGGGGGGGGTATGGGGTTGGGTTGTAATGGTTTAGTTAGGATTTAGTTGAAATCCAATGGCACTTAGTTAGGATATTTATGTGTTTATTAATTAAAAGGGTGTTAGGGTGTTCGGGGACCCTAACTAGCTCAGAAAAGTATAAATAATGTGTTTGACAATATTCTTGTGTTTTAGGTAAAGTCCGGTTGTTTGGTTTGACAATGTTCCGTTAAAGTGCTTAATTAATACGTAAGGCGTCCTATATATATATTTTTGCAACGTTTTTAATTTTCAACACTCAGGGAAGCATACCGGACTATTTAGTAACTTTTCTGTATACTACTAGTATGTTAACAAATACATGTAAGCATAACACAGTAATCAGAGAGCAGTTAAGTAATTCCACACAGTCGTCAAGTACTTTAATTGTCATTAATAAATTGTACGGAATGCAAGGAATTTGAGGGTTGTCACATTCTCCCCCTGTTAAGAGAATTTCGTCCCGAAATTTAGTGCGTGGTTACTGAGGAAGCTAGTTAAGTTGCGTTGTTTTCCTGATTTTTCTGGGCTGTCACAATGAAGTTGAGGTGCTAGATATGCCATGGCGACATATGAAGCAGAGTTTGGAGGTTAAGTCAATGTATGGGCAAAATGTTTTTGAAAACTATGCATGGGGTTCTTTTTAGAAATGTGTTTAATGTTTTTGAAACCTTACATAATACTTTTGAAATCATAAAGTAGGTGTATTAGATAAGTATATTGATAAAATGCTTTAAAATCATGCGAGATAAATTTTGAAATTATGTATAAGGTTTTTGAAAGCATGAATGATGCTTTTGAAATTATGCGCTTGATATGTTAAGTAAATATACTATGTTAAAAATGTTTTCAAACTATATGGAATATTTTGAAATCATGAAGTTTGTTTTGAAAACTTATACTATGCATGTTGTTATGAAAACCAGAATGTACTGGGTATGAGATCGAAAAATTACCCTTAGTTATCTAACCAAGGATTTAAAGATACAGATGTGCAAAAAGCACGATTACTCATAATGTCACTTTATTTCCTGTACTTCGTTTCTTAGAATGAAATGAGTATTTAGAATTTTTGAGAAAATCATGAGCAAACATAAGAAAGGGAGAATCACAAGAGTAGTTTGTATAGAACATAGTTCCTTGATGTAGGTATCATAGGGAAATGCCATACACACATGTAACTACACTTGTATTTCAGAATTGTGAACAACAATTTATTTATAAACAAAACAGATTGTTTCAGGGTTCAACAAAAAGACATAAAAGTAACAGATACAAACCATTCAAAGTAGCAACATCTTCAAATCAGCCAACTGCTCATTTGTGGGTCAAATTTGCAACAGCTAGCTTTGGGCAATTCCTTTGGAAATGGCCCATCTTGCCACAGTTATAGCACGATCCAGGAGGAAAGCGAGCTTGGGCAGGGTTGGCTTGTGGTTGATTTGGACCACCTTGGTTCGGGTTAATTTGATAAGCACTTTCCAGGTGACCAACTCGCCCACATGATACACACTGACGACACTGTAGGTGAGCTTGGTGATGCCCATTACATCAGTTACATAACGGTGCAGTTCCCTTGTATTGCTTCTTGGCTGGTGGTGCTGCCACTTGGCTAGGTCCTGCCTGTTTTGGTGCAACGACTGGAGGATTCTTTGAAGCTTTACGTTTCTTCAGTTTTGGTGAAGGCTTGGCTTCTGTTTCCTTCGATGGCTCTTGAGTGGCCTCCTCCTGGAGACGATACATGGCAGTAGCTAATTCAACAGTCTTCAGGACTACTTCGCCTATTCGCTGGGCAAATTTGGCAGTCTACTCGGATATCTGGGCGTCGTTGTGATGAAGAGACATTCTAGAGGAAATGGAAGACATAGGAGGAAACAAGTGAAATGTTATCGGATAATCAAAATAGGATGACAACGCATAAAATTTGCGATCATTTGTTTGTTACCTAAGGCAAACAAATGAGACGGTGACTAATCAAAGTAATCGGGTCATATTAATGTATCGCGAAGACATGCTTTAGCCTATAAGTGGACACTCACCCCAAGAGTTCCCAGGTAAGAGTGACTGGTCCGATTATGTGGATTTGTACGAACACTCTAGCCTTAGACAGGAAACTCAGAGTACAGGCATCCACCCTTCCAGATTGCATGTGTTCACATTATAAGACTCAACTTTGACGAGATTTTGAAAACTTAGAGGGTTCAAAACCTAGTAATCAATCATCCTAGAGCAGATGATTGGTTTTCGAAGCGGATTCGAAATTTATGTTCTGGTTGTGGTTGTCACCTAAGGATAGGCGACGGTATTGTTTTAAGATCTAAACACAAGGATCTTGTGTTAGGGTCCTAGGAAGGTTATAGACTAGGTCAAAGCATTACTAATAACCTAATTCCCTATAACCATGAGCTCTGATACCAACTCTTCTTTCACACCCCGACCACGTAAAACAACAAATCATGGCGGAAACGTCGAGGAGTGTTGTAACAGAATCATTGTTTCATAACACATGGAGAATTGAAGTTTTGTTTTATTGATTAAAAGAAGTTACAATGTTTTAAAAACAGAAATACACAACATCATTATCTAGTCTTGCATCTTTTGTTGTCACTAAGGCCCAAGTCCGCCTAAGTGTATCTTGATCAATCCTATGCATCATCTCCTAAAAACACATGTGAAAATAGGTACGTCAGCATAAAAATGCCTGTGAGATACATAGGTTTTATTGATTTAGGATTCATGACTTGTAAGTTTAAAGAAAATGTTTGTCAAAAGTTTGTCATGAACCTTGTAAAATGTTTTCGTTTATAAATCATACAAAACAGTGATACAAAATCAGATGATATAAAGAAGTATACACAGATAAATAAATGACCAAGTAAAATGAGTTTGTATAAAATATGTTGTTTGTAAAACAATGTTTCATGAAGATATGATATGAGTGTAAAATGTAATATGTCATACTTGAATTGGTTTAAATAACGCTACGATATGTAATACCATAAAAGCACTTATATATAGGAAGTACCAGCGGCGTATCCACCATGCTTTTATCATATTACACACGCCTCATCACTTAAATCACTTACCCAAACAAACCACCAAAATGTAATGTTGAAACAATTGTTAAAATGTTATTGTGTAAACAAATGTAATGTATAGTGAATAAAAGCATTTATTGATTAAAAGAATTTACTCAACCCTATAGGAATGAAATGTACAAAACAATGCATTTGATATATTATAATCAAAAGTTATGTTTTGTAAAATAATGCATGCTTTACTGGTACGAACATCTATGCAGTAATGTTAAACGTCTACATCCAAGCCTTGAGACTGTAGGATAACCTTAGAGTAAAGGTTATCAAAATCTTTTACGGATTCGGTCATTCCTTCCACCCAAACAAATTCAGGAACGGGAGTTGTCAAGTCCTATGGTACCACTACCTACTACCGAGCGGCATAATCGGTGTTAATGAATGTATTAGTTTCGTTAAACAAACCAAATGTTATACCAAATGTAAGCATGTTTTATGAAAATAATGTACCTAGTATGCTAAGTGAACATACAAGGTAGAAATGTAAATCAATGTGTCCATATGCTACGAGAACATATGCAACAGAAAATGCAATGTAAAACAATGTACTAAGTACGCACTAAATGGACATACATAGCATAAAATGTAATGTAAAATAATGTACTAAGTATGCACTAAATGGACAT
>JARYGA010022185.1:0-25073 GCA_030545235.1 Helianthus tuberosus
TGATAGAGATGATGCGTTCCTAGCCATCATAGATCGAACCATATCTAAATAGAGTTCGATTCCTCTTTTATTGTAACGAAGAACTTTGATTGAGTTGATTTTGTACTTCACCTTTTGAAGGCTTTGATTATTTCAAAACTTCAACTTTGTGTCTCAGAAAGTACACATAACCATAACTACTATAGTTGTCGGTAAAAGTAATGAAGTATCTTTCACCATTCCTAGTCATTGGCTTAAAAGGATCACATACATTCGAATGTATGATACCTAATAAATCTTTTGCCCTTTCCCACTAAGGGATTACTTGGTCATTTTGCCTTGTAAATAAGATTCACATGTATCAAATGAACCAATTTCATTTGTTTCCAAAAGACAATTCTTTCGAAGTGTTTACATGCGACATCTGTTTATATGACCAAGGCGATAATGCCAAGGATAGGTCTTACTCAAATCCATTTTGAGTTTCTTGGTGATTGATTGGTACATTAAACTATCAAATGATGTATTATTATGAACCGATTCATAAATACCATTTGAAGGCATAGGTTTAAAGTAAAACATGTCATTCATCGATATAAATGTCAATGTTTGCAAACTTTAAGTCAAAACCATATTGTCTTATAAGGGAAACTTGAATAAGAAACGTATTATGCATTGGAGGAATAGGATGCTTTCATTCGCGGGCAGAGTTCAACTTATCATTTCAGTTTTGTCTTCTATGCATATTTACTGGTCTTCTGTCTTTATGTTGCCGACTCGGGTGATTAATGATTTGGAAGCTAGGATGCGGAATTTTCTCTGGTCTCAAGACTGTTCTTTTCATAAAGGAAAGGCGAAGGTATGTCAAATTCTTTTCATAAAGGAATTTTCTTTGCGGCTCATGGGGTTCAGATTTAGGATCGCATCGACTAAGGTAAGGATTTTCAAGACTTGGAAGATTGAAGATACTGGAGCGGATCCGGGCTAGAGGCTAAAGTCCGATTTTTTGTATTGGTTGTCTTGGTTGTTTGAGTTGAGTGTCGTTTAGACTGGTTGAGTTTTGTTTGGCTGTTTTTTGATTGTTTTCCTAGGCTTGGTATGTCAAGTCTAGTTGGTGTGTTACACTGACACACCCTTGTTCTATTTTGTTTCATTTATAAAATTCATCGGGGTAACCCTTTACCCAAAAAAAAAAGAAAGGCGAAGGTATCTTGGAAATCTATTTGTATTCCGAAGTATGAAGGGGGTTTAGGCATTAGACGCATTGCTGATGTAAATAAAGCGCTAATGACTTTTCACATTTGGAGCATCATTACCAAACGAAAATCTTTGTGGGTTGACTGGATTCATTCTTACAGACTAAAAGGTAAAAGTTTTTGGTCATGCACTGTTCCGACAAACTGTTGCTGGTCAAGCTGTTACAAATTCGGCCTCTAATGAGAAGTCATTTTTGGTCCGAGTTAGGTAATGGTGCTAGAACTTCTGTATGGTATGATAGCTGGTGTACGTTGGGGCCGTTGGGAAATTTTTTGACTCCGAGAACGATCACAAATGCGGGGTTTAGTTTGGATGCAAAAGTTGCTGATTTACGGTCGAATGGGGCGTGGATTTGGCCTGTGGCATGGAGGGACTTGTTTCCAGTTCTTATTCAGTTGGACCAGGTGAATATTGATCCGAATAAATGTGATCGGATTGTATGGCGAGATGGTGATCGAGTTAGTAACTTTTCTGCTTTGTATGTCTGGGATTCGATTCGGTATGCAGAACCAGAAATTGATTGGTGCTCTATTGTGTGGTTTCCTCAGTGTATCCCGAAGCATGCGTTTTTTATGTGGTTAATCATGAGGGGTAAGTTACTCACACAGGATAAAATTTTGAGTTGGGATTTGTCGCGTAGAAAAAATATGAACATGATGTGTTGTCTTTTATGTTACGAGAATTATGACTCTCATAGTCATTTATTCTTTGAATGTAAATTCTCATCTCAAGTTTGGCATATGGTTCGACAAAAGGTGGGCATGGATACGGTTCTACCTATATGGGGGATATTGTGGATTGGCTTTTAGTTCGTGCTCGGTCGAAGACAGCGGCTAATCTTGTTACTAGAGTTGCAGTTGCGGCTAGTGCTTATGTGATTTGGCAGGAGCGGAATGCTAGGTTGTTTATGTGACAACCCTCACCAAACCAGGTATCCGTACGAATTAATTAATATTTAATTACTGCTTAATTATTGTGCCTGCTTACAACTGTGATTAAACTGCTTACTGATTTCTGATACATACATGCTCATGCATCACATTTTATACTGTCACTCTATTATTTATACACAAACATCAGTGACAACCTTGATGCACAACCGGGATACCCATTAAACATGCTGAGATAGCCAGCATCAGGCAGACACTGCCTCTAAGGCCAGTATGAGCCGGGAATAGATTTCTACACTGGTAGTGAGTGTAGGGAGGTGAGGATTGTTGAACTGCGTCACTAGTTAAAGTTTATAGTGATCGGATGTGCCTAAAACGTACTTTAAGTACAAAAATTCTGCACTTAATACAAAACTCAGCATTTTAAATTACTAATAAAGTGCAAAAACATTGCAGAACGGTCCCGTATATTTTCCTAAGTACCGGGAATAATTTATGTTACAAAAATATACATAAAGAACCTTTTTCGGCATAATTAAACATTTTAACGGAACGGTATTTAACCGGATACCCGGACATTACCCGGGACACTAAATTTTTGACAGACATTTTGTTTTATTACTTATGGCTTGTCATGATCCCCGTACGTCATAACACTCGCTAAAAATAAACCAACTAACTTGCACCATCATCTTTCCTACATCTAACTATACTTGCAATTTAGTTACATTTTTTACCATCAAGACCCCCCCCCCCCCCCAAACGATTTTTGGTCCATGTGGACCCACCATATCACCAACTCAATATTTACACCATACTTGGTTGATTTGTTGGATATTATAATAGATATGTTGCTTGTTGTACTAAGCATAATATTTGAGATGATTATAAGAAGTATGGTTCTTAGATTGTTCATCATTTCACAAAGATTACACCCCATTTCACTCTCTCTCCCTCTTGTCTCGGCTGCCCAAACCGAAACCACCATCACCACCTCTAAACATCATCATCTCCTTCATTTTATACATTCCATTCAAGCTTTGTGTTCATCCATGGAAGGTGCAACTTAAAGGGACTTCAAAGGAGCTTGTTCTAGCCTTTCTCACCATCTTTTTCTCATCACTTTCACACAAGAATCATCCCTAGCTATAAGCTAGTAGTAAGTTTCTTCACCCTTGATTTCATCTTGTTCGAAATTATGACATGTAGTATGATGTTTTGTTGTTAAATCACTAAAGATCAAAAGACTAGTAGATGTTAAATAAAAAAATAGAGAATATAAAAGTTACATAAAAGTTTACTTGTGGTTGAATTATGAAGCGGAATCTTGTTGGTTTGAGGGTTGGTTAAATCATACTTGATGTTTAAAAGTTGTTTTCTTGCTAAATCCATTGTTCGGACACTCGTTGATGCGATTTAGTAATGTTTAAACCGTAAAATAACATGCTGATGTACTTTTCCAGCCGCCTTCAACAGGCTGTAAACGAACTTTAAAAACTCGAAAAACGGAATTTCAAAATCCTAAATCGTGTCTTTTCGAAAAACGAAGAAAATGGCACTGGAATCGTATTTTTCTGAGGTCCGTTACTATTTTAAAAGTCTGTTTTCGTGACAGCAGCTAAGGCTGATTTTAACTGCAGTAAAATGGGTCATACGTTTTCAATCACAACTTAAAACCTGAACCGAACCAGCCCCTGAAACTTTTATCAAAGATGGTCACGGATGTATTTGTGACCCTCGAACTGGAATTTCGATAAACGGACTGACGAGGAATTTTTGACGAATTTTTCCGTAAACTGTGATCAGAATGTAACAAATCTGATCACAGTTCGGTAAACGATTTTCTATAAATTACTGATAATGAACTAGACCCCGAAATTTTTACACAATAATTTGTGGGTCGATTATGACGTTCCGCAAAAATTTGGGAATTTTTGGAATAAGTTAAGTATTTTATTTACTCGTCCGAAAACAGTCTAATTTCTCACATATTGAAACTGAAACGACAAGGGTAGTGTTTTGCGTGTTAAAACGTAAGGGTTGATTGTTGATGATCATGGGTTGATTTCAAAAAGAAAAAGGTGTGCGTATTAAGCACGGACACTCCCGTTTTTAGGGGAAGTTCTGGCGAATTTTTCTAAAAAATACCGAGACTTAGAAAAACTATTTTTCTAACAAGTATGTTTAACTTTATTTCTCGGAATTAAACCTCGCCATTAGTTTTGACATAAAACTTTAAAGTGTTGGATATGAAACTTGTAAATATATTTTGTCAATACTTTAAGTCCCCAAATACATAATACATGTACGAATACCCCATCATTGGGAAGGAATCTATGTATACGATAACCAAGAAATATAAACACGAAATAGTTGTCTAACTATTTCCCCAAGAACGTTAAAACTCTAAGCTAAGGCACGGCCGTTCGTCTAATAGATATTAGCACGTTGTAGGTTGTCGTGCTTCAGACCGAGTTTGAGTTGCTGTTATCGAGGACGCATTACTGTGAGTTCATGTCCCCCTTTTTCTCTTAACTGTTTTCAGTTTTCTAAACTGAGGGGGTGAAATACATGTTACTATGATTACGAGTACTTTTTACATGGTATGGTTAGCGTAAGGAGGGTTAGAACGTACAGATCATGTGAGTGGGTAGGCGGGAACTGGAGGCCATTAATCCTCATTGTAGGACCGAGGGACAGGAGCGGTATATCTATCTGGGTGTAGCGAGCCCAGCCCCCAGGCCAAACAGAACGGACCTCGGGGTGACTTTGTGCCCGACGCATAAATTTGCTAGGTTTGAGTCTTCCTACTTGCACTTCACACATATCAATGGCCTTGCAAACCATTGGTGATCTCTTTTTCCTTATTTGCTACATACCAGGGTTTTTATACTTACAAAGGTTTTACATACTCACTTACACATGAACTCGCTCAACATTATGTTGATTTTTTTCCAACTTACATGTATTTCAGGGAACTAAGGATTTGGCACGGTATGCTACGTTTTCCCGCTGTGTTAGAGTTACGGGATCATCCACGTTTAGGGATTGCGACTTTTACCTGGACGAGTCGCAAGACTTAAACAGTGTTTATGTTATATTTGTGGTTGCGTTTTAAGAACAAAGTTTTTATATTATCAGGTTGTAATTTCCGTTGCTTGCGTCAACGCCTTAAGACAATGTTGTGGTATTTTACTTTTCAAACTTAAATCAATGGATGATCTGCATGTTTTATTTTCATATAGCTTTGTTGTGATTAAGCTATGGTATTAAGAAGTCACACCAAATAAACCCACGCTTCCGCAAAGCCAGGGTGTGACAGTTTAAGAATCAGTTAAGACCTCCAGAAATTATTAGTGCGTCTATCTTTCAAATGGTTCGTTACAAATTGATGGGAGTGAAGCTGAAGAACACTGCTGGCGTCAAGAGGCTTCTTGGAGATTGGGAGATCCACAGATTTCACAGGGATGATGATGGTGGTTGAGTAGTTGATAGTTTTTATTATGGTTTTCTTTCTAGATTAGAGTCTAGTGGTTGGTTTATTGTGTTGATTTTGACGTTTTTGTTTACTTTCATGGGGCATGTCTCATGATTGAACTAGTGTAGGTTTTTCTACACTACTTGTTTTGATTGGTTGTGAATATATAGAATCACCGGGGTAACCCTTTACCCAAAAAAAGAAACTTGAATAATGTTCCTAGTCAAACTAGGAGCATTCAAGATATTTTAAAACAATTTCCAAACCATTTGGAAGTTTCAAAACATAGTCTCCTTTCTTGTAATGTTAATTTCTTTTGAACCTTTTGCAACGAATTGCAAACATGAGTTGCACATCCGGTATCTAATACCCATGTGTTAGAAGAAATAACATTAATGTCAATATGTATCATTAAGATTGTACCTGAGGTTTGTCTAGTATCTCTCTTGTTTTTCAACTCTTTGAGATAGGTTGGACAATTCCTATTTAAATGCCCTATCTCACCACACTCAAAGCATGGATCGTTCATGGCAACCTTTGCCTTCTTCTCTTTTGGTTTCGGTGGTTTCGCTATAGTCTTTCTAATCATTTCCCTTTGAATTACCCATTTCTATTTTCAACATTTGCTTTGATGTCGGGGTGATGCCCTTTCTAGTTACCACCCTCATTGATCGTTTGAATGGATAAAACCCTTTTATCCATATTGAGCCTTTCGAGGTGATCAATGTGGCTTTTCATCTTAAAGACATAAGATGAGTTCGATTGGGTTTCCTCCATTCGACATGCATGAAGCGCTCGAACCGTTTCGAAGCGTTCTACCCTTGCATATTGTAGGAACATTTCCTTCAATTGGGTAATCACGTCGTATGCTCATGATGTTCAAAATCCCTTTGAATTATAGAAATCATAATTCCTCACATGAGGCAAGAGGCTTGCATAGTATCCTCGATATACTTAGTCAATCGTTTTAGGCATCCTTAGCTTCCATAAGATGTTCATCGGGATTAGGATCGTTCAACACATAGAATATCTTTTACTTGAGAACGATTCTTAAGTTTCAATATTAATCCATGAAGTGTTATGATTGAGACGATCCTTGTCAAGGATTGTTTTTAGTAATAGGTTACGGACGGTTTGGGTAATATTGTTAGCGGCCATCTACAAAATTTAACAAGGTTTAAATTTTAGTATTTTCAATATTATTATATTTTAATTATTAATACCCTTTTATGTCTCATAGACAATTAATAATTAAAATCTAGAATCCAACGTTACATTTAAATATTGGTTAGGTGACCTTTATCCCTCTATTTAAATTAACAAGGTAGTCAACGTTTGACAATTGCAACTCTTTGCAACTTCTAGCCATATGGGATCGGATAAACATCATTATGTTTAGTTGGCATGTTTAATCCCATCAACACCTTTGTTCCCCATGCTTCGGTGACCCTAAGTTCATGGTTTCCAAATCAAGTCGTCCAACTTACACACACGTGTGAGTTTATTCACATAAGTGGTTAGGTGACCTTTATCCCACAAACATGGTAAACCCACCTCGAATATACAAGTTCCTTCAAATGTGGTTAGGTGACCTTTATCCCACAAAAGAGTTCCCAAGTGTTTCGAGTGTTGTATAACGGGATGGTGTTTGACTTGTTTTATAAAAGGGTTTTTAATATTTCAAAATTCTAGTTTAGAAAATATTATGTACCATACATTTGCATGCATTCAAATCAATGGTACTTTAGTGAAATTAAATTTTCAAGGTTCTTTTTAATAAAACCCATTTTATTGTAAAATCATTAATTTTAATAACCTTTTATTAACCATTTTTAATGATCTTTTAAAGAACCAATTTTAAGCTTGATGTTGATTATTAGTTTGTTAAGCATGCATATCCAAATATCATCAAACAACAAAATAAACAACCACACAAGCACAACACCCATATCATTAGGTGCATAACCATAGCCAACTATTTTGACAACACTTGTTAGCCGAAACAAGTGTGCCAAAAGGTCCTTCCTAAGGGGTGAATATTTACACAAGCGATGTGTCGTTGAACTCCCACTTGATCCCGCATCCAAATGCTTCAAGTCTCCCTTTTGTGTTGTGATTTCTCCACTTTCTTTGAGCTTCCAAAATGTATTTTAATTCAGCTCCAAACTCCTTTGGGCTCCGTAAATGTGTTTTGGTTATTGGGCTAAAATCCCGTTAAGAACTATGAAGTCCTTTAGGCCCGAAATTGGCCAAAACCAAAACCGCATTTTTGTGTGCATCTTCTTTTACAAAAAATATCCTAATACATTTTTCTAGTAAAACTAAAATGCACCTAATCTATTTATTTTACATACCAAATGAAAATAAATAAATTACATATTTTTACACATGGAAGAACAAAAATAATTATTATTACAACCCTTTGAAATAATTAAATACAAATCACAAACACAATCATTCAACATATTCACACAAGGTCATGGCTAGGTTACGAACACCAAAAATATATATATCCACATATATAAAATTCAAGAAGCAAAATGATTCCCTTTTACAACCTACAATTTTTCGGTCAAGAATGAAAAACCGAAAAATGTGGGTTTTTGTCCAAACAAAATAATCATCCAAATGAAATAATTTTTCAAGATTCTTTTATGCATGTAAGAATATAATCTTGAAAAACAAAGGGATAACCATGATGAAAAATTTCGGCCATAGGGTTTAACCAAACCCGAAAATTTCATATCCTATGAAGCATGCACTCATATAAGCGGCTCTGATGCCATTGTTGGGTTTCTCACATGTTTATCAAAGTATTTTATCCATATAAAATAAAAACGCAGCGGAATATTTTATTTATAACATGTTGATTTCAAGATATAAAACCCATTTTATATGTGTAACCCAATACCCAGATCCATATACGAATATGCATGCTATCAAAATAAAACACAACCATAGAGTGTTTAGAATACTACCTTCCAAGGAGTAAAGGATATGAAGAAGATGATGCTTCTTGAACGGTTGCCTTCAAGTGTAGAAGACCTCAAGCTTGTATACCCCAAGCCTTCCAACAAACACCTTATGTTTAGCTAGGATTTCTACACTTATGAACTCACTAAAATTCCTCATGAACAACCATGCTTGGCCGAAAATATGAGAGGAGGTTGTGGAGTTCTTGCACTTGATTTATGAACTTGAAAAAGCCTACTTGATCAACCATACATGACCCGATTTTAGAGAGTCTTACACTTGATTTCTCAAAATCAAAAACCCTCTTGGATAGGCATGTTATAGCCGAAATTTAGAGAGTATTTCTCTAATCTTACAAGTTCTTCATCATCTCATTTGTCATACAAAAATAGATTTAAATCAAGAGAGAGAAAGTTGCCACCCACATCATCCAATGAGAGGGCATCTAACACATGCAAGTGCATGTAATATGATTGGCCAAAACCTTTGGGGAAGACCACCCAATGAAAACACATGCAAGTGCATGTATCATTATTGGACCAACATTTCTTTGGGAAGAACATGGAGGGGGTTGGCGGCCTAGCTTTTATTTTATAAAAAAAATTCAAATTCTTTTATAAAATATAAGTCTTGTATATATTTTATAACATTT
The DNA here is from genome assembly GCA_030545235.1 of Helianthus tuberosus. NCBI lineage: Eukaryota > Viridiplantae > Streptophyta > Magnoliopsida > Asterales > Asteraceae > Helianthus > Helianthus tuberosus. The sequence goes on from JARYGA010022185.1 coordinate 9,230, forward strand.
ATAAAATATTACAAGACTTTATGCATTATCTCATAACCGTTTAAAATGTTATTTAACCAATTTAAATAACAAAATAAAATCTTCTCTCATAATAAATTATCCATATAATTTATTAGTTTGTCAAGTGCAATTATTTAGAAAACCGATTTCTAAATACTCTAAGTGTTAATATTTATTTGTTTGATCATATCATAAATAAATATTGTAAGTGTTTGTCTAACTTGTATTTGGGTATGACTCGACTTGGATCATAACGTACTAGCCACATCAATTTAATATGTGTCTTGGGCATACAGAATCCAACAGTTTTAAGGTTGTTGTCCTACCCAAGGAGGACGAACGTACGCATTCTACCCAAGGAGAACACGCAGGATTAATATTGGTATCCTACCCAAGGAGGATGGCCGTACATATCCTACCCAAGGAGGATATGTAGATTCCATTTTAGTATCTTAACCTATTCCCAAACCACCGGGAATCCCATGCCTTGTAGAAAGTGTGAACTCACCTCGGTTGCCCGGTTTGACTCTCAAATATAGCTAACAGTCAAGGTCGGTCAATCACGTCCTAGTATGATTACCACTTAGTTTATTAGTGACTTCAAATAGTACACATAGTTCCTACATGTATCTATCACATAACATGCATCACTTTAACGGTTCATGCCCATATAAACTTTCCATCTATTCCCCACTCATAAACAAACATACGACATTGCACATAACACTCTTATTGACATACAACATGTTATATCATTCTCAGATAACCTACCCGACATTTAGACAAGCAAATCACTACTTATGTCGTTTCAGCTTTGATCTTCAAAACTGGGTTGTTTTTGGGGATTTTAATAAAATAGTTAACATGTTCCAAAAATTCCCAACTTTTTACAGAAGGTCTTAATCGATCCAAATATTATTGTGTAAAAATCTTGGGATCCAATTCATCATCAATATTTTATAAAAAATCATTTTCCGGACTGCAATCAGATTCATCTTTTTCTGATTGCAGTCCACGGAATAATTTATTAAAAATTCTTCGTAAGTTCGATTTACGAAATTCCAGTGGGATAATTACAAATACATCAGTTGTCATCTATTGTACAAATTTCATGAGTTGATTCATCATAGATTTCCAGTTATGACCAAAATCATATCACCCATTTACTGCAGCAAAAACTCAGCTTCAGCTGCTGTTTTTAAAAGAGTCTTTAAAAATAGTAAACGAAGTTCAAAAATTATGATTCCAGTGCCATTAGAACCGTATTTCATAATACATAATTCTAGACTTCAGAAAATCAGTTTTTCGTAAAGTTACGGTCTGGTTACAGCCAACTGAAGTTGGCTGTAAACACCAACCAGCCCCTGTTTTCAGCTTTTTAATATTCTAATACGAGTTATATTGGTTCCGTTAACATGTTTAAAGATCAATAACGACATTTGACATCAACATTAGCAAGTAGATCATCAAGTAATCAACATGTTTACTACAACATTTCATCATGTAAATCTTCTTGTAACTTTCATGTTCATCTTCTTGTTTAAACCCTTTTTGTGTTCTTGTAGATTTAACATACTACATCTTTTTAACTACACAAAATGGACATGAATAAGGGTAAATCAAGAGTTACTACTAGCTTATAGCTAGGGATGATTCTTAGTGAAGAAGATGGTGAAGAAATGATGATGAAAAGCAAGAACAAAGCTCCTTGAATGCTCTTAAAGATGCAACCTCCAAGGATCAACTTTGAAGCTTGAATGGAACTTGTTATTGAAGAAGATGAAGATGTGAAAATGGTGGTGGTGGGTTCGGTTTGGGGGAGCCGAAAGTGAGAGAGAGAGGAGTGAGGTGAGGGTGTAATCTTGAGGAATGATGACAATAATCTATGCCATGCTTCTTATAGATCTTTCACATATTATGTTCAATCCCACAAGTAAGAAATCACATAAAATATTAGATTAAATCAAGAAGTAAGGTGTGTATATTTGGTGGGTCCACATGGACCGAAAAGTCGGTTGGGGGGTCTTGTTGCAAATTTTCCAACTAAATGGTGATTGATAGTTAGAATTCTTGAAGGTTTAAAGGATCTCATTAGTGAAAATCAGTCGGCGTTTGTTCCTGGTAGGAGGATTTCGGACAATATAATGTTGATACAAGAGCTAATGCACAACTATTATCGTCAAACGGGTCTTCCTAGATGTGCTATGAAAGTGGATATTCAAAAAGCGTATGATACGGTAGATTGGAGATTTTTACGTGATGTCTTGCATGGATTCGGATTTCGTCCAAGGTTTATAGCTTGGATTATGGAGTGTGTTACTTCCACTTCTTTTTCTTTAAGTGTGAATGGCAACATTCACGGGTATTTCAAAGGAAAAAGAGGCTTGCGACAAGGTGATCCAATGTCTCCTTACTTGTTCACCATGGTCATGGAAGTCTTAACGCTGATTCTCAACAAAAATGTTGAATTGGATTCCTCTTTTCGGTTTCATCATAAGTGTGAGAAGCAAATGATAATTAATGTGTGTTTTGCTGATGACCTTTTATTATTTGCTAGGGGCGATGTTGGTTCGGTAAAAGTTATTATGCGATCTCTAAAAAAGTTTGAACAAGCTTCTGGTCTTATTCCGAGTAATGCGAAAAGTACTATATTTTTTTGTAATGTTCCTTCATCGGCTAGGATCAGGATTGCTGAATTAGTTCCGTTTGAGGAGGGGAGACTTCCCATTAAGTATTTGGGGGTTCCGTTGCTTGCTTCGCGACTGCTAATTAAGGATTACAAAGTTTTAGTGGAGCGGGTTGCTAAACGTATCAATGATTGGAAGAATAGGTTCCTCTCTTTTGCTGGTAGGCTGCAGTTGGTGGTCTCTGTGCTATCTTCTATACATGTGTATTGGGCATCAGTTTTTATCTTGCCGGCCAGCATCATAAAAGATTTGGAGGGAAAAATGAAATGGTTCTTGTGGGGTAATGGCACGGGTTCGAAGGGTAGAGCTAAAGTGGCTTGGAAGGACGTTTGTCTTCCAAAGTTGGAAGGTGGTTTGGGCATACGACGGATCTCAGATGTGAATAAGTCTTTGATGGCTTATCATATTTTCAGTATTTTGTCCGGTAAGAAGTCGCTTTGGACCACCTGGATCGGATTGCATAGACTTCGTGGCCGTAGCATTTGGGATATCCCGGTGCCAGCCAGTTCACCATGGGGCTGGAAAAGATTAATGAAGTGTAGATATTTTTTTCGGGATCATTTATGGAGTAAGGTTGGTAATGGTCTTCGCACGTCTCTTTGGTTCGATAAATGGACGGCTGAGTGTCCTTTACAGAATGTAGTAACTCCGCGGCAAATGGCACGCTATGGTTTTAATATCAAATATAAAGTGGCAGATGCTATCAGTGATGGCCGATGGGTGTGGCCGGAAGCTTGGAGGAGTGTGTTGTCACACCCCGACCACGTGGAACATACAAAACGTGGCGGAAACATCGGGGAGTGTTGTAACAGAATTAATGTTTCACAACCATGGAAATTAAAGTTTCGTTTTATTCAATATAAGTGTTACAATGTCTAACAAACATGAAAATACAACATAATTAACTAGTCTGCATCTTTTATTGTCACTAAGGCCCATGTCCGCCTAAGTGTAACTTGATCAATCCTATGCTTCATTTCCTGAAAAACACATGTGAAAATATGGTACGTCAGCATAAAAATGCCGGTGAGATACATAGGTTTTGTGAAAATAAGATTCATGACTTCTGTTTAAGAAAATGTTTAGTCATGAACCTTGTAATTTGCTTTGTCTTTGTAAATCATTTGAAAAACCATAAGTTCAGATGATACATATAAATAAGTGAATAATGCATGGTTAAATGAATAGCCATGTAAAAATGAGTTTGTATAAGTTAAGTTGTTTGTAAATCAATGTCCTGTGAAAAATATGTTATTTGCATAAAATGTTCTATGTCTCAAACTGAAATGATTCAAATAACGCTACGACATGTAATACCATACAAACACTTATATATAGGAAGTACCAGCGGCGTATCCACCATGCTTGTATCATATTACACCCGTATCGTTACTTAATCACTTAATCAAACCAAACCAACAATGTAAATTGTCCATGTATAAATGAATTTGCCAAATGTATTGAATAATATGTCAAAATGCATGATCAATGTAAATCATGTAATGTGTAACCTAAATGATATGTATGGCTAGTGAAAACGCATCAACTAAACCATAGGTGAAATGCACAAAAACAAAGTATTGAAGTAAAACTGTGTTTAAATCAATATTATGTCTTGTGTAAATGCATGATCAATGTCAATCATGTTAAAATGTCTATGTCTAAATGTCATGTATGGCTAGCGAAATGTCTCAACTAAACCATATGCACAAAAGCAAAGTATTGAAGTAAAACTGTGTTTAAATCAATATTATGTCTTGTGTAAATGCATGATCAAGGTCAATCATGTTAAAATGTCTATGTCTAAATGTCATGTATGGCTAGCGAAATGTCTCAACTAAACCATATGCACAAAAGCAAAGTATTGAAGTAAAACTGTGTTTAAATCAATATTATGTCTTGTGTAAATGCATGATCAAGGTCAATCATGTTAAAATGTCTATGTCTAAATGTCATGTATGGCTAGCGAAATGTCTCAACTAAACCATATGCACAAAAGCAAAGTATTGAAGTAAAACTGTGTTTAAATCAATATTATGTCTTGTGTAAATGCATGCTGTACTGATAATGAACATTTATGCGGTGTTGTTCCAATTCATACATCCAAGCCTTGCGACTGAGGTGATAAACCCTTAAACAAATTAAAGGTCTATCTGAGTAAATATCATCGAATTCGGTCATTCCTTTACTGTCCCCTTTCCCTGGGATGTCCGGAACGGGAGTTGTCAATTCCTATGGTACCACTACCTACTAACGAACGGCGTAGCTAATGTTAATGAATGTATTGTCCCATTTAACAAACCAAATGTCATACCAAAATGTAAGCATGTGAAGAAATGAAAATGTACTAAGTATGCAACAATGAACATACATAGCATGTGACGTGATGTGATGTAAAACAATGTACTAAGTATGAACTAAATGAACATACATAGCATAAAATGAAAATGTAAAACAATGTACTATAAGTGTACTATTGAACATAGCATGTATATGATATGAAAACATGGAAGCAGGAAAGTAACAAGTAGGCACATGTGTTCCACCCCAAAACGTTTGGAAAACAGTAAAAGAGGGGTCTATGTACTCACTTGGGAATGCTCAGTAGTCCTTGAGTAACAACCAAACAATGCTAGAGATCACGGAAATCAAACGGCACCTAATATAGGTAACTATGTTAAATAACCGGACCTAAATCGGAAGATTGGGTAGCATTAGGGTTTGTAAACCAAATGAGTGTAGGAACTCATATGATATGGTTTAACAAAGCCTACATACTAAATGAAACTTAACCTAAGTGTCTACGACCCATTACGACCCGTTTAGGAAGCTTATGTAACACCTGTGTCTCCACGTCCATCAAACAAATACCAAGCCAATGAAATATTGTATTTCATAATTTGGACTTGTATAAATATGTGTATCTTTTGCACATATCAACTCTTGTTCGATTTCAAGCTCTAAATCGCTTTCTGGAAGGTTATACACGCTCTGATGCGTAAATATAACCAGTTTAATCCAACGAACACTCTGGAATAGTGAAATAGGCTTAACATACCTTAAATAACCTTTACATAACTTAGATATAAGTTTTGGAAGGTTTGGTATGGTGAAATCAAAGTTTAATCGCTTACAGGGACTAAAGTTGACAAACTGCGAAAGTATGTCAATTTGAACTGTAACGAACATTCCGGAACATAACCATAAGTTAAACACACCTTAAATATCCTTTACATAGCTTAGAAATAGGCTTTGAGGGGTTCGGTGTGCTAAAATAAACTTTTGTGTCATTCAGGGACTAAAAGTGTCAAAAAGTGCACAAGTTTGCATTTTCGCGCATAACTTACGTTCTGAATACATCCGGACATCCAAAAATTTATGTAAGCATGACTACATTATATTTTAGTGTTCGCCTTAAGAAAAATCCATTCGTTTCGTCATTTGGATCGTTTTTCGCGCTTATGCGCATTCCGTCGTAATTAAGCGAACATCGCGTTCGTACGACCAAACGAACCATCACCCGGCATATTTTTGAGCATGTTTCATGTCCACAATGTTTAGGAAACATTTTAGGGCCTTAAAGTTGGCTTTACGGGCCTTAGAAGTGTCGGAAATGGCCTTAAACATGTGCAGGGACTGAAACTGTCATTTTTCAAACATGTTTCTGATCTGACATGCTCAGGCGGCCCGCATTATGTTTGGCTGATCCTGAAGCGGGCCGCTTCCGCCTTCTGGACCAGATTAACTGCATTAACAGCTGTTTGCAGCTGTTTTAACCACAACCACACACTCACCACTTGCCTAATCAGCTGATAAGGATGGTTTTTAGCCACCATGAGTTTCCGACAAGTGTACGCCTTGGATCATGGCACGTTTTCCATGAAACGATCTTAACGGTTACCCAAAAACTATAAATACCCCACCCCCCATTACTACAAATGCACTAGAATTCTGATTTTAGAAACTCTAAGTTGAAACCATTGTTTCATACCTGAGATTCTTGAATCGGGATTAGCATTCGGGGACCCTGGGTTAGTATTCTTTCGTTCTTTTCCTTATTTTTACTGCTTTTCGAGTCAGAAAGTCAAACTTTGTTTGACTTTCAGCGTTGACCAGTAATGGTCAATGCGAAGTTCGTTTGAACTTCGCAACGTGAGTGTAATCACGTTGGTCATAGTCCTTTGGGACTATGCCCACTGATTACCACGTTGTCTAGAGTCGTAGGGTAGGCGATCTAATAAATCGCCTATACCTTCGAACTCGACCCATTTGGTCGATCATTAGGATCCGACCAAATACATTAGGTGACCATAGTAGGTAGGGAATAACCTTCCGAGGTTATACCCTATGGTCACATCGTTTAAGTAGTTGTATGATAGGTAGTTTATATGCCTTAGGTAAATTACCAGAATACCCTTTTCATGTATAATTGGTAATTTAGCATATGTAACCTAAACTTTTGTCACATAACTGATTATGCAACATGTTTAGGCATATAACACTTGTCATAGGACTAGTTAGGCGGTCCGAACGCGTTTCACGCGAACGACGCGTTAAAGTAGCATAAGCTACCTAAACGGGTCGTAATGGGTCGAAGGCACTTAGATTAAGGTTTCATTAGTATGTAGGCTTTGTTAAACCATATGACACGAGTCTCTATACTCGTTTGGTTTACGAACCCTCATTCTATCAGATCTTCCGTTTTAGGTCCGGTTAATTAACGTAGTTACCTATTTAGGTGCCGTTTGATTCCGTGATCTCTAGCATTGCTTGGTGGTTATCATAGGACTTCTGAGCAATCTCAAGTGAGTACATAGACCCCTCTTTTACTGTTTTTCCAAACTGTTTTGGGGTGGAACACATGTGCCTACTTGTTACTTTCATCCTTTCCTGTTTTCACATCATATACCTGCTATGTTCGTTAGTACATTATAGTACATGATTTCATTACATTTTATGCTATGTATGTCCATTGTGTGCATACTTAGTACATTGTTTTACATTACATTTTGTTGCATATGCTCATCCAGTATATGAACACTTTGACATATTACCCAATACATTTGACAATTGATTTGACATAGACATTTCGGCATAGACATTTTAACATGATTGACATTTGATCATGCATTTCCCACAAAACATAACTTTGATTTAAACCAAGTTTTACTTCAATACTTTGTTTTTGTGCATATGGTTTAGTTGAGACCTTTCACTTGCCATACATGACATATTTGACATAGACATTTGACATGGATATTTGACATAGACATTTGACATGGATATTTGACATAGACATTTGACATGGATATTTGACATAGACATTTTAACATGATTTACATCTTGACATGAACATTTTACATTGTTTGGTTTGGTTTGATTAAGTGATTAAGTAACGATGCGTATGTAATATGATACAAGCATGGTGGATACGCCGCTGGTACTTCCTATATATAAGTGTTTGTATGGTATTACATGTCGTAACGTTATTTGAATCATTTCAGTTTGAGACATAGAACATTTTATACAAATAACATATTTTTCACAAGACATTGATTTACAAACAACTTATCTAATACAAACTCATTTTACATGGTTATTCATTTAACCATACATTATTTATACATATCATCTGATCTTATCGATTTTCAAATGATTTACAAAACAAAGCAAATAACAAGGTTCATGACTAAACATTTTCTCAAACATAAGTCATGAAACCTATTTTCACAAAACCTATGTATCTCACCGGCATTTTTATGCTGACGTACCATATTTTCACATGTGTTTTTCAGGAGCTGTTGCATAAGATGATCAAGATACACTTAGGCGGACATGGGCCTTAGTGACAATAAAAGATGCAGACTAGTTAATTATGTTGTATTTCCATGTTTGTTTAGACATTGTAACACTTATATTGAATAAAACGAAACTTTAATTTCCATGGTTGTGAAACATTAATTCTGTTACAACACTCCCCGATGTTTCCGCCACGTTTTGTATGTTCTACGTGGTCAGGGTGTGACAGAAAAGATGGTATCAGAGCCAATGGTTATAGGGAATTAGGTTATTAGTAATGCTTTGACCTAGTCTATAACTTTCTAGGACCCTAACGCGAGTTTACTTGCGTTTAGTCATAAAACAATACCGTCACCTATCCTTAGGCGACGACCACAACAAGAACATAAATTTCAAAACCGCTTTGAAAACTAATCATCTGTTCTAGGATGATTAATTACTAGGTTTTGAACCCTCAATTGTAAGGTTTTGAACTCTCTGTTATATGGTTTTGAACCCCTATGAGTTTTCAAAATCTCGTCAAGGTTTTGGGTTTTAAATAATGTGAACACGTGCAAACTGGAAGGGTGAATGCCTGTATTCTGGGTTTTCTGTCTAGGCAAGCACTTCGTATACATCTCAACCAGACGCGAGACCAGTTGTGCTTACCTGGGAATTCTTGGGATGAGTGTTCACTTATAGGCGAGCATGTCTTCGCGATACATTATATTGACCCGCTTACTTTGATTAGTCACTATCTCATTTGTTTGCCTTCGGTAACAAACAAATGGTCGCAATCTTCATGCGTTGTCATTTTCTCTCGACTATCTTTCCCTTGTTTCCTCCCATGTCTTCTATTTTCTTCATGGTGCCTCTTCATCGCAACAACAATGTTCGAACCAGGTGCTGCAATTGTCCATCAATTAGGCGTCGTACTACCAGAAGGCCGTTGATTTAGCTATCACCATGACTCGCCTCAGGGATGAAGCCATATAAGGGAACTGCTCCTTGGTGAAATCAATGCCACTGTCATCATCCGAATCAAATACCTAGTTTCAAATGTACCTACGGTGGACGATGGAGACATTTGGTTAACATGTGCCGCTTTGCAATCCAAAGCAAAGCTGTTACAAATCCTGCTGCTGCTCAAACTTCAAACTCTGTTTCATATGTCGCTTGGCATATCTAGCGCCTCAACCTTATGAAATTTCTACCTTGTGTATCGACGTAAGCATGCCTAGTGCAAGGTGTCGAAACACCTCTCGTTACGCAAATTGCAAAATCCATATAGGATCTTTCTATCCTCATAATTAGATCCTTGTGGATGAATATCACTCAAATCGGAGCCCTTAATTGAATTATTCGTATGCCTTAATACGTACATTACAATTCAATAAGGACAAAGCCGAATTCTTATTAAGATCTTCCTATCTTCATAGTTAGATTCTAATGATTAAAGTGCCAAGTGGAATCCACGGATTGGATTCCTGGCGTGCTTTAACTATCCGTGTTCAAAGATAACAAGATAATGACAATTAAACAATTATGTGGTTATGTGCTCATGTGTTATCCTTTATGTGTCATGTGATCCAATTTATGTTATCCAAATCCTCGTAGAATCTTACATATCTTTGTACAAGAGATTCATAGTAGGATATCCAAAGGTACTATATTAAATCCTCAATGGGCTTGTACGTAATAGTAAAGACCCTTGGATTATATTGTACCATTCCATAATTAGACCCCTGAGTGGTCTAGTTAAACAGATTGATCCAAAAATCTGGTTAGGGATATCATGTGATGATATAGCTGGAAGGACTCCTGGGAGGCCTAATTAAGAAGATCCTCTGTGGATCTAATTAAAAGGATCCTATGGTAGTCTAGTCACTGTCGTCACAAGTTCGACATCCTTCCCCACAACATTATAAAACAAACTGTGCGGACTGTGCAAGGAATTACGTAATTATGGATGCATACATAATTATGGAATTTAGTGCACAGAAATCACAGCAAGTTCTATCATGTATCAAGAGTTAACCCTATTCATTTCCAATTCTGATGAAGCATCCGTTGAGGAAAAATGAACTAGCTATTCATTTTTCACTTCTGAAGAATATCCGTTGAGGAAATGAATATCCGTTGTTTATCTTTTCATTCCCATTCTGAAGAATAACCGTTGAGGAAAATGAATTATCCATTCATTTTCGTTCTGAAGAATATCCGTTGAGGAAATGAATATCCGTTGTTTATCTTTTCATTTCCATTCTGAAGAATAACCGTTGAGGAAAATGAATTATCCATTCATTTTCGTTCTGAAGAATATCCGTTGAGGAAATGAATATCCGTTGTTTATCTTTTCATTTCCATTCTGAAGAATAACCGTTGAGGAAAATGAATTATCCATTCATTTTCGTTCTGAAGAATATCCGTTGAGGAAATGAATATCCGTTGTTTATCTTTTCATTTCCATTCTGAAGAATAACCGTTGAGGAAAATGAATTATCCATTCATTTTCGTTCTAAAGAATATCCGTTGAGGAAATGAATATCCGTTGTGAAATTTTTCATTTCCAACTCTGAGGAAATAACCGTTGAAAATGACTCCGTTAGTTCATTTTCGTTTCTGAAGATTATCCATTGAGGAAATGAATATCCGTTGTGAAATTTTTCATTTCCAACTCTGAGGAAATAACCGTTGAAAATGACTCCGTTAGTTCATTTTCGTTTCTGAAGATTATCCGTTGAGGAAATGAATATCCGTTGTGTAGTCCTTCATTTCCAACTCTGAGGAAGCAACCGTTGAAAATGACTCCGTTAGTTCATTTTCGTTTCTGAAGATTTATCCGTTGAGGAAATGAATATCCGTTGTGTAATCCTTCATTTCCAACTCTGAGGAAATAACCGTTGAAAATGACTCCGTTAGTTCATTTTCGTTTCTGAAGATTTATCCGTTGAGGAAATGAATATCCGTTGTGTAATCCTTCATTTCCAACTCTGAGGAAATAACCGTTGAAAATGACTCCGTTAGTTCATTTTCGTTTCTGAAGATTTATCCGTTGAGGAAATGAATATCCGTTGTGTAATCCTTCATTTCCAACTCTGAGGAAATAACCGTTGAAAATGACTCTGTTAGTTCATTTTCGTTTCTGAAGATTTATCCGTTGAGGAAATGAATATCCGTTGTGTAGTCCTTCATTTCCGTACCTGAGGAAACAACCGTTGAAAATGACTCCGTTATTTCATTTTCGTTTCTGAAGATTATCCGTTGAGGAAATGAATATCCGTTGATTTTTCTTTCATTTCAAATTCTGAAGAACAAACCGTTGAGGAAAATGACCTCGTTTGTTCATTTTTTTGTTCTGAAGAATATCCGTTGAGAGAAATGAATATCCGTGGATTATTCCTTCATTCCCATTTCTGACGAAGAATCCGTTGAGAAAGAATGAATCATCCATTCATTTTCACTTCTGAAGAATATCCGTTGAGGGAAATGTATATCCGTTTAGATAACTCCTTTATTTTCCATTTCCGAAGAAACCGTTGAAGAAAATGACTCTGTTCGTTCATTTTCGCTTCTGAAAATTATCCATTGAGGAAAATAACCAGATTATGTCCTACATATCTCTGGTGACTATTTGACACAAAGTCATAAACAGACTCCTACGAATAAATTTCGGGACGAAATTTCCTAAAGTAGGGGAGACTGTAACACCTGTGTCTCCACGTCCATCAAACAAATACCAAGCCAATGAAATATTGTATTTCATAATTTGGACTTGTATAAATATGTGTATCTTTTGCACATATCAACTCTTGTTCGATTTCAAGCTCTAAATCGCTTTCTGGAAGGTTATACACGCTCTGATGCGTAAATATAACCAGTTTAATCCAACGAACACTCTGGAATAGTGAAATAGGCTTAACATACCTTAAATAACCTTTACATAACTTAGATATAAGTTTTGGAAGGTTTGGTATGGTGAAATCAAAGTTTAATCGCTTACAGGGACTAAAGTTGACAAACTGCGAAAGTATGTCAATTTGAACTGTAACGAACATTCCGGAACATAACCATAAGTTAAACACACCTTAAATATCCTTTACATAGCTTAGAAATAGGCTTTGAGGGGTTCGGTGTGCTAAAATAAACTTTTGTGTCATTCAGGGACTAAAAGTGTCAAAAAGTGCACAAGTTTGCATTTTCGCGCATAACTTACGTTCTGAATACATCCGGACATCCAAAAATTTATGTAAGCATGACTACATTATATTTTAGTGTTCGCCTTAAGAAAAATCCATTCGTTTCGTCATTTGGATCGTTTTTCGCGCTTATGCGCATTCCGTCGTAATTAAGCGAACATCGCGTTCGTACGACCAAACGAACCATCACCCGGCATATTTTTGAGCATGTTTCATGTCCACAATGTTTAGGAAACATTTTAGGGCCTTAAAGTTGGCTTTACGGGCCTTAGAAGTGTCGGAAATGGCCTTAAACATGTGCAGGGACTGAAACTGTCATTTTTCAAACATGTTTCTGATCTGACATGCTCAGGCGGCCCGCATTATGTTTGGCTGATCCTGAAGCGGGCCGCTTCCGCCTTCTGGACCAGATTAACTGCATTAACAGCTGTTTGCAGCTGTTTTAACCACAACCACACACTCACCACTTGCCTAATCAGCTGATAAGGATGGTTTTTAGCCACCATGAGTTTCCGACAAGTGTACGCCTTGGATCATGGCACGTTTTCCATGAAACGATCTTAACGGTTACCCAAAAACTATAAATACCCCACCCCCCATTACTACAAATGCACTAGAATTCTGATTTTAGAAACTCTAAGTTGAAACCATTGTTTCATACCTGAGATTCTTGAATCGGGATTAGCATTCGGGGACCCTGGGTTAGTATTCTTTCGTTCTTTTCCTTATTTTTACTGCTTTTCGAGTCAGAAAGTCAAACTTTGTTTGACTTTCAGCGTTGACCAGTAATGGTCAATGCGAAGTTCGTTTGAACTTCGCAACGTGAGTGTAATCACGTTGGTCATAGTCCTTTGGGACTATGCCCACTGATTACCACGTTGTCTAGAGTCGTAGGGTAGGCGATCTAATAAATCGCCTATACCTTCGAACTCGACCCATTTGGTCGATCATTAGGATCCGACCAAATACATTAGGTGACCATAGTAGGTAGGGAATAACCTTCCGAGGTTATACCCTATGGTCACATCGTTTAAGTAGTTGTATGATAGGTAGTTTATATGCCTTAGGTAAATTACCAGAATACCCTTTTCATGTATAATTGGTAATTTAGCATATGTAACCTAAACTTTTGTCACATAACTGATTATGCAACATGTTTAGGCATATAACACTTGTCATAGGACTAGTTAGGCGGTCCGAACGCGTTTCACGCGAACGACGCGTTAAAGTAGCATAAGCTACCTAAACGGGTCGTAATGGGTCGAAGGCACTTAGATTAAGGTTTCATTAGTATGTAGGCTTTGTTAAACCATATGACACGAGTCTCTATACTCGTTTGGTTTACGAACCCTCATTCTATCAGATCTTCCGTTTTAGGTCCGGTTAATTAACGTAGTTACCTATTTAGGTGCCGTTTGATTCCGTGATCTCTAGCATTGCTTGGTGGTTATCATAGGACTTCTGAGCAATCTCAAGTGAGTACATAGACCCCTCTTTTACTGTTTTTCCAAACTGTTTTGGGGTGGAACACATGTGCCTACTTGTTACTTTCATCCTTTCCTGTTTTCACATCATATACCTGCTATGTTCGTTAGTACATTATAGTACATGATTTCATTACATTTTATGCTATGTATGTCCATTGTGTGCATACTTAGTACATTGTTTTACATTACATTTTGTTGCATATGCTCATCCAGTATATGAACACTTTGACATATTACCCAATACATTTGACAATTGATTTGACATAGACATTTCGGCATAGACATTTTAACATGATTGACATTTGATCATGCATTTCCCACAAAACATAACTTTGATTTAAACCAAGTTTTACTTCAATACTTTGTTTTTGTGCATATGGTTTAGTTGAGACCTTTCACTTGCCATACATGACATATTTGACATAGACATTTGACATGGATATTTGACATAGACATTTGACATGGATATTTGACATAGACATTTGACATGGATATTTGACATAGACATTTTAACATGATTTACATCTTGACATGAACATTTTACATTGTTTGGTTTGGTTTGATTAAGTGATTAAGTAACGATGCGTATGTAATATGATACAAGCATGGTGGATACGCCGCTGGTACTTCCTATATATAAGTGTTTGTATGGTATTACATGTCGTAACGTTATTTGAATCATTTCAGTTTGAGACATAGAACATTTTATACAAATAACATATTTTTCACAAGACATTGATTTACAAACAACTTATCTAATACAAACTCATTTTACATGGTTATTCATTTAACCATACATTATTTATACATATCATCTGATCTTATCGATTTTCAAATGATTTACAAAACAAAGCAAATAACAAGGTTCATGACTAAACATTTTCTCAAACATAAGTCATGAAACCTATTTTCACAAAACCTATGTATCTCACCGGCATTTTTATGCTGACGTACCATATTTTCACATGTGTTTTTCAGGAGCTGTTGCATAAGATGATCAAGATACACTTAGGCGGACATGGGCCTTAGTGACAATAAAAGATGCAGACTAGTTAATTATGTTGTATTTCCATGTTTGTTTAGACATTGTAACACTTATATTGAATAAAACGAAACTTTAATTTCCATGGTTGTGAAACATTAATTCTGTTACAACACTCCCCGATGTTTCCGCCACGTTTTGTATGTTCTACGTGGTCGGGGTGTGACAGCTTATGCTACTTTAACGCGTCGTTCGCGTGAAACGCGTTTGGACCGCCTAACTAGCCCTATGACAAGTGTTATATGCCTAATCATGTTACATAATCAGTTATGTGACAAAGGTTTAGGTTACATATGCTTAATTACCAATTATACATGAAAAGGGTATTCTGGTAATTTACCTAAGGCATATAAACTACCTATCATACAACTACTTAAATGATGTGACCATAGGGTATAACCTCGGAAGGTTATTCCCTACCTACTATGGTCACCTAAAGTATTTGGTCGGATCCTAATGATCGACCAATGGGTCGAGTTCGAAGGTATAGGCGATTTATTAGATCGCCTACCCTACGACTCTAGACAACGTGGTAATCAGTGGGCATAGTCCCAAGGGACTATGACCAACGTGATTACACTCACGTTGCGAAGTTCAAACGAACTTCGCATTGACCATTACTGGTCAACGCTGAAAGTCAAACAAAGTTTG
>JARYGA010022186.1:0-44693 GCA_030545235.1 Helianthus tuberosus
AAAAGATGCAAGACTAGTTATTTTTGTTATGTTTCTTTGATTGTCAAGACATTGTAACTACTTTAATCAATAAAACAATATTTCAATTTCCATGTGTTATGAAACAATGATTCTGTTACAACACTCCCCGACGTTTTCCGCCACGTTTTGTTGTTCTACGTGGTCGGGGTGTGACAGAAAAGTTGGTATCAGAGCTCATGGTTATAGGGAATTAGGTTATTAGTAATACTTTGACCTAGTCTATAACCTTGCTAGGACCCTAACGCGAGTTTACTTGCGTTTAGTCATAAAACAATACTGTCACCTATCCTTAGGCGACAACCACAACAAGAACATAAATTTCAAAACCGCTTTGAAAACTAATCATCTGTTCTAGGATGATTGATTGCTAGGTTTTGAACCCTCTATTGTAAGGTTTTGAACTCTCTGTTATATGGTTTTGAACCCCTTTGAATTTTCAAAATCTCGTCAAGGTTTTGGGTTTTAAATAATGTGAACACGTGCAAACTGGAAGGGTGAATGCCTGTATTCTGGGTTTTCTATCTAGGCAAGCACTTCGTATACATCTCATCAAACGCGAGACCAGTTGTGCTTACCTGGGAATTCTTGGGATGAGTGTTCACTTATAGGCGAGCATGTCTTCGCGATACATTATTTTTTTTGACCCATTTACTTTGATTTGTCACTGTCTCATTTGTTTGCCTTAGATAACAAACAAATGATCGCAAATTCTTATGCATTACCATTCTGCATTATTTACCCGATAACCTTTCACTTGTTTCTTCCTATGTCTTTCATTTTCTTCTAGAATGTCTCTTCCTCTCAGCGACGGTCAAATGTCCGAGCAAACAGCTAAATTTGCCCAACAAATAGGCGAAGTGATTCTGAAGTCTGTGGATTTAGGCATTGCCATGTCTCGTCTCAACAATGAAGCCTCTCGTCTCAACAATGAAGCCACTCAAGAGTCACCAAAGGAAGCAGAAGTCAAGCCAGCACCAAAATCAAGGAAGCGTAAGGCTTCAAGGAAACCCGCAGCGGTTACACCTAATCAAGCGGGACCTAGCCATGTGGCAAGGCCACCAGCTTGGAAGCCATACAATGGAACTTCATCCTTGTGCAACCAATGTAGCCTTCATCATCATGCTAATGTGAAGTGCCGCAATTGCCAAATTTGTGGACTTATAGGTCATACGGCAAGGGTTTGCCCAACTACAGCAGTACCAAATCAAACAGGACCCATCCGGGTGGCAACACCACCTGCTAAGAAGCAATACAAGGGAACGGCACCATTATGCAACAAATGTAAGGGGCATCACCTAGCTCACTTACAGTGTCATCTGTGTGTATCATGTGGATGAGTTGGTCATCTAGCAAGTACTTGTCGATATAACCCGAACCAAGGTGGTCCAAATCAACCCCAAGTCAACCCTACTCAAGCTCGTTTTCCGCCTGGTACTTGCTACAACTGTGGCGAGACGAGCCATTACAGGAACAACTGCCCGAAGATTTTCAGTGCAAATCCAACCCGTGGATGAGCAATTGGCTGAACAAAGGATGTTGCTGTCTTATGCCTTTGTTTCTTTTATTTTCTTGTAATGTGAAACAATCTGTTTTGTTCATAAATAAATTATTGTTCACGAATTCTGATGTACAAGCGTAGTTACATGTGTGTATGGCATTCCCCTATGATACCTACATTAAGGAACTATGCTCCTTACAAACTACTCTTGTGAATATTTCCCATTCTTGTGTTTACTCATGATTCCCATAGAAAATTCTAAGTACTCGTCTCATTCTAAGATACGAAGTACAGAAAATAAAGTGACATTATGAGTAATCATGCTTCTGCACATCTGTGCCTTTGAATCCTTGGTTAAATAACTAAGGGTATTTTCAAATCTCATACCCATTACGTTTTGATTTTTCAACATACACAGTACAAGTATTTCAAAAACAATCTTCATGATCTCAAAACATTTCATATAGTTTGAAAACATTTTTTTTAAAATGCATTGTCTATGATATTTCAAAAACATTGACCATGTTATCAAAACCAACCTTCCTAATTTCAAAATATTTCATATAGTCTGAAGGCAATATTAACACAGTACATTTTCTTATCAAGTGCATGATTCAAAAGCATCATTCATGTTTTCCAAAAACCTTATACATAATTTCAAAAATTCATTTCGCATGATTTTAAAACATTTTTATAAATATACTTATCTAAAAACCTACTTTATGATTTCAAAAGTATTATATATAAGGTTTCAAAAACGTTAAACACATTTTTCTTAAAAGAACCCCATGCATAGTTTTCAAAAATATTTTCCACATACATTGACTTAACTTTCAAATTTCGCTTCATATGTCGCCTTGGCATATCTAGCATCTCAACTTCATAAGCATTCTTACTTCATGTTTTGACATAAGCACATCCAGTGCAAGGTTTCAAAACATCTTCAACTTCTAAAATCCATATGGGATCTTTTTATCTTCACATTTAGACCCTTGTGGATGATCATCATTCAAATCAGAGTCCTTAATTGGATTCCTTATGTACCTGAATTCGAACATTTCGGTTCCTTATAATCGAAATCGAATTTCTGTTTTAAAAATCTTTCTATCTTTATAGATAGATTCTTGTAAATGTTTAAAGTGCCAAATGAAATCCACGAGATGGATTCCTATTGTACTTTAAATGCATGTGCTCTGTCAACAAAACAAATTAACAAATAAACAATCTTTGTGGTTATACGACTATGTGTTTATTTATCTTATGTTTTCTTTTATGCATTTTGTGTTTTTATACTCTGGATATTCGTTATCCAAATCCTCGCAGGATCTTTCATATCTCCATATGAGGGATTCGTAGCAGGGTAGTCAAAAGGTGCTACCTTAAATCCTTAATGGGCTTCTTTGTAAGAGTTAAGACCCTTGGATTATATAGTACCACTCCATGATTCATAAGAGACCCTTTTAGTGGTCTAGTCAAAAAGATTGATTCACAATTTGGTTAAAGAACGACATCTAGTGATGTAGCTGAACAGACTCCCTAATAGTCTATTTAGATCATATATTGATTTAACTAGAAGGACTCTATGGCGGTCTAGTCACACTCATCACAGGATTGTTCATTTGGTTTTACCTTACACATTATAAAATAGACTGTGTGAACTGTGCAAGGAATTGTCTGATTATGGACGCGTACATAATTATGAAATTTAGTGTACAGAAACCCAGTAAGGTTTATTATATGTAAGAACCGATAGTGACAACAATAACAAAATGAGAACGATGTAATGGAGGTATGGTGGACGCACCAATGACGCTTCATATACTTGTATATAAGTATCCCTCTTACATTGCAAGCATAATGTTATTAAGGTTACTAGAAGTTCAGAACCCTAACCAATGTTGTTCGATCTTTTCAACTTCATGTTTTAAACTCTCACAAGTTTCCTCTAAATAAATTTCGGGACGAAATTTCCTAAAGTAGGGGAGACTGTAACACATGTGCCTCCACGGCCATCAAACAAATACCGAACCAATGAAATATTATATTTCATACTTGGCATTTGTAAAAATATGTGTATCATTTGCACATATCGATTTTTGTTCAATTCCAAACTCTAAATCGCTTTCAGGAAGGTTATACGCGCACCGATGCGTAAATATAACCATTTTAATGCAAAAAACACACTGGAATAGTGACATAGGCTTAACATATCTTAAATAACCTTTACATAACTTAGAAATAAGTTTTGAAGGCTTTGGTATGGCAAAAACAAGTTAATTCGCTTACAGGGACTAAACTTGACAAACTGCGAAAGTATGCCAATTTGAACTGTAACAGACATTCCGGAACATTACCATAAGTTAAACACACCTTAAATATCCTCTACATAGCTTAGAAATAGGCTTTAAGGGGTTCGGTGTGCTAAAATAAACTTTTGGGTCATTCAGGGACTAAAAGTGTCAAAAAGTGCACAAGTTTGCATTTTCGCGCATACCTTACGTTCTGAATACATCTGGACATCCAAAAATTTATGTAAGCACTAAAATATTTTATTTTAGTGTTTGGCATAAGAAAAATCCATTCGTCACGCATTTTGGATCTTTTTTCGCGCTTGTGCGCATTTCCGTCGTAATTAAGCGAACATCGCGTTCGTACGACCAAACGAACCAACATTCGACATATTTTTGAGCATGTTTCATGTCCACAATGTTTAGGCATCATTTTAGGGCCTTAGAGTTGGCTTTACGGGCCTTGGAAGTGTCGGGAATGGCCTTAAACACGTGCAGGGACTGAAACTGTAAATTCTGAAACATGTTGCTGATCAGACAAGGCCAGGCGGCCCGCCTGAGCCTTGTGTAATCCTGAAGCGGGCCGCATGGCTCCTTCTGACCAGATTAACTACATTTAGCAGCAGATTACAGCTGTTTAATTCACAACCACACACTCACACTTGCCTAGTCAGCTGATAAGAACCCATTTTTAGTTCCCACAATATTCCAACAAGTGTACGCATGAGATTCGATCACGTTTTCCAAGAAACGATCCTAACGGTTCAGGAAATACTATAAATACCCCATGCCATCCATTGCTAAACTCACTAGAATTTTGATTTGAGAAACTCTAAGTTGAAACCATTGTTTCATACCTGAGATTCTTGAATCGAGATTAGCATTCGGGGACCCTTCGTAAGTATTCTTTCGTTCTTTTATTGCTTTTCGAGTCTTTTCGAGTCTGAAAGTCAAACTTTGTTTGACTTTCTGCATTGACCAGTTTATGGTCAATGCGAAGTTCGTTTGAACTTCGCAACGTGAGTGTAATCACGTTGGTTATAGTCCCTTGGGACTATGCCTACTGATTACCACGTTGTCTAGGGTCGTAGGGTAAGCGATCTAATAAATCGCTTATACCTTCGAACCCGACCCATTTGGTCGATCATTAGGATCCGACCAAATACATTAGGTGACCATAGTATATAGGGAATAACCTTCCGAGGTTATACCTTATGGTCACATCGTTTGAGTAGTTGTATGATAGGTAATTTATATGCCTTAGGTAAATTACCAGAATACCCTTTTCATGTATAATTGGTAATTAAGCATATGTAACCAAAACTTTTGTCACATAACTGATTATGTAACATGTTTAGGCATATAACACTTGTCATAGGACTAGTTAGGCGGTCCGAACGCGTTTCACGCAAACGACGCGTTAAAGTAGCATAAGCTACCTAAACGGGTCGTAATGGGTCGTAAGCACTTAGGTTAAGTTTCATTTAGTATGTAGGCTTTGTTGAACCATATTACACGAGTCTCCATACTCGTTTGGTTTACAAACCCTCATGCTACCCGATCTTCCAATTTAGGTCCGGTTTATTAACATAGTTACCTATATTAGGTGCCGTTTGATTCCGTGATCTCTAAGCATTGTTTGGTTGTTACTCAAGGACTACTGAGCAATCTCAAGTGAGTACATAGACCCCTCTTTTACTGTTTTCCAAACTGTTTTGGGGTGGAACACATGTGCCTACTTGTTACTTTCATGCTTTCCTGCTTTCACATCATATACTTGCTATGTTCATTAGTACATTTATAGTACATGATTTCATTGTTTTACATTACATTTTATGCTATGTGTGCCATTGTGTGCATACTTAGTACATTGTTTTACATTTACATTTTATGCTATGTATGTCCGTTGGTTACATACTTAGTACAGTGTTTTCATCACATGCTTACATGTTGTTATGACATTTGGGTTGTTTACAATGGAACAATACATTCATTAACATTAGCTACGCCGTTCGTTAGTAGGTAGTGGTACCATAGGAATTGACAACTCCCGTTCCTGAAATCCTGGGTTGGAGTGGATTAGAAGGAATGACCGAATTCGATATACATAAGTTAGATAAACCTTTAAATTGTTTAAGGGTTTATCGCCACAGTCTCAAGGCTTGGATGTATGCATTTTCACAACAGCGCATAGATGTTCGTATCAGTATAGCATGCATTTCCACAAAACATAGTTGTGATTTAAACCATGTTTTACTTCAATACTTTGTTTTTGTGCATATGGTTTAGTTGATACATTTCACTAGCCATACAGATCATTTTGGTTACACATTACATGATTTACATTTGACTCATGAACATTATTGACATTGGTTACACATTACTTGATTTACATATTGACATAAACATTTTTGACATATTATTCAATACGTTTGGAAATTTGTTTAAACATAGACATCTTACATTGGTGGTTTGTTTGGGTAAGTGATTTGAGTAACGGTGCGTGTGTAATATGATACAAGCATGGTGGATACGCCGCTGGTACTTCCTATATATAAGTGTTTGTATGGTATTACATATCGTAGCGTTATTTGAATCATTTCAATTTAAGATATATATAATATTTTATACAAATAACATACTTTTCACAAGACATTCTTTTACAAACAACTTATCTTATACAAACTCATTTTACATGGTTATTCATTTAACCATACATTATTCTCTTATTTATACATATCATCTGATCTTATCGTTTTTCAAATGATTTACAAGACAAATCAAATTACAAGGTTCATGACTAAACATTTTCTTAAACAATAAGTCATGAATCCTATTTTCATAAACCTATGTATCTCACAGGCATTTTTATGCTGACGTACCTATTTTCACATGTGTTTCAGGATATGATGCATAGGATTTATCAAGTTACACATAGGCGGACTTGGGCCTTAACGACAATAAAATATGCAAGACTAGTTATTTTTGTTATGTTTCTTTGATTGTCAAGACATTGTAACTACTTTAATCAATAAAACAATATTTCAATTTCCATGTGTTATGAAACAATGATTCTGTTACAACACTCCCCGACGTTTTCCACCACGTTTTGTTGTTCTACGTGGTCGGGGTGTGACAGATACAAACCAGATAATAGAAAACGAAAAAAGAAGTGTATTTTCCATATCCGCAATCAAGAATTGTGTTTGAAGCCATAACTATCTCTCACGTAAAAAATGATTTAGGAATAAAGTTGATCAAGATTGTGAAAGGAACGAATGAGAATTTGATTGATATTTACATCTGGTAGTAATTCGCAAATCATGGAGAATCAGTTACCATAAATCGTGTATAGTTAGTTAATGAGATATAAATTCCAAAATTAAAATAAAATGTCAAATTACACAATTGCCCTTTTAGTTAAAATCCTTGAATGCCACATGTCACGTTCTAATTGCTTCCTAGACTTTCTAGGAAAATAAGGCTTTCTACCCAACTCCTACTCTATATATATATATACACATATATATATATATTTATATATATGTAATAAAGAGTAAAAACTGGTATTTTACTAGATATCGGGTATTTTATCTAGCGTTTTGATCCCGTTTTGGCGCGTTTTAAATTATTTTTAATGCTCTATAAGAATAATCTCACCGAAACATTACTAAACGATATTTTGTTTGCCTGGACTGGCTACGTTGTCGGTATTTGGCAGTATGCGCGCTGCGCTGCGCGGTACGCACTTAAAATCGCAGAAATAGGAATTTAAGCGATTTTATTTATTTTATCATTCTAAAATAATAAACTCATTAAATTATTACTAAAATGATTATCAGTTGTCTTGACAGGCTATGTTGACAGTATTTTGTCGGTACACGCGCTACATCGAACGGTACGCGCTTAAACTCGAAAAATAGAGTTTCCTAGCGTTTTAATTTATTTTTCCTCACGAATAGGATTAAAATTATTATTCTAATCATAACAGACTATTTTTAGGATTTTAACACTGATCGGGTGGTCATCGACGTTCGTTTCGCATTTTAACCATTACGCTATAAGCGTTTATCTTACCGTTGCCACCATAATTTTTACCAAAGTTTAAATTTACCAACTCATTAAATTTCATGTATAAACATCATAATCAGTCAAATATGGACTTTTATCTATTCATAACACGTGTTACAATTGTACGGTACGGCCTGAAAAGCCAGGTGTCACAGTCTCCCCCTGTTTAGGAAATTTCGTCCCCGAAATTTTACTCTACAGCTTTTGTTTTCGCACTAGATGAAAATAGTGAAAACAGGTTTAATGAATATAGTCTTATAGTTTCTGTGGGAAACTTTGATTCTTACAAAGAATCTTTGTAGACCTATATTACATACACTCTCAATTCTTAATCTCACATCTCAACGCTCTCCATCCTGATGGTAGCTTGAGCCTATAAGCAACTAGTCCAACTCAAGATGGGCTCTCCAAAGGACTAAGTCAATGTGGCTCAGCTTTTCTTTCCTCTGCTAAACCTACTAGCATCTCTCTCAAGATAACTCCTTTAACAGAACTAAATCTTCAATCTGGAATTCCAGTAGTTCCTTCGATTGTCCATGTAATCCTTCTGTTGATCAATCGGCGACTTTTAACCTTCCCTCGATCCAAGCAAATCCTGTCGCTGGTTTCCTAGATAAACTAAGGTCTGGTTAGTTGTCTTTTATCATGTTAGCTCAGCAAAATGGTGATCAACATTTCCATCCATGCAAGGCTTCAAACCGAGCAACCTAAATATTAGCGTGTTAACTATTATTGTAAGATAACTCTGCCAAAGGCATGTGAGTACCTTAACTTCCGTTGGAGCCCATCATACACGCTCCCAACTTTTCTTTCAAGGGTCCGAAAAGCTTTCTACTATCTTGTTGTCCAATCAATTTCCCTTTTCCTTTTAGGGTTATTAGTGTCGAAGGCTGCACTAATTTGGGGAAATTCTTAATAAATCTCCGGTAGCATCTAGCTAGTCATATGGATCATCATACTCCCGACGGGGTCTTTGGCGCTCCTCATCTTTTACCAACTCCGTAGTTAACTTCAAACATTACTCATGATTCTCCTTGGTTCGCACATAGGCAAGTATGTCTTTGATGAATATTATCACGAATTCATCTGATTAGGGTTTCCATACCCTATCCATAAGATTCATGAATATAAATGGTGCATTAATTTAGTTAAAAGGCATGACTAATATCTCGTAATGGCCATATCGTGTTCGAAAAGCAGTCCCCAGCATATCTTCGTCAGCAATCTTCAACTGATGATGTCCCAATCATAGATCGATCTTCGCGTAGCAGCTGGATCCCGATAGCTTGATTAAAAGAAACCCTTGTCCAATAGCTCTTGAAGCTGATTTGACATTTCTATCATCTTAGACGGTGCCTAATCTATAAGGAGATTTTGCAATTGGGTGCAGCACCGGGTGCTAGATCGATCCGAAATTCGATCTGTCTCGCAGGGGGAAATCCAGGTAAGTCTTTTTAGGAAAACTTCTGGATAATTGCGAACAATAGGAATCTCCCCGGTATTCCTACATTCGGATTTCGTATCCACCACGTTAACAAAGAACGCGGGATAGCCTTTTCGCAACCGCTTGAATATCTTCATATTACTGACAACTCTCAACTATCAACACTCAACACTCGAAACTCAACACTCGACTCGGTCGCTCTTCGCGAATAACTACCACCTTTCCATCATCAAAATGAGGTATCCTAGCTTGCTTCTCCGAGAAATGATCCCTGCTTCGTTCTTAGATAATCAATCCATCCTCGCATCTACGTCAAAGTTTCCCAGCTCCACTGGCGATAAACCAACACTAGAACTATGAACACCTAACTAAATACTACAATCGCAAGTGACCCCACTAGTTTCCATCAATTTACCAATTGCTAGTTCTATCGGGCACTTTATACTCAGCTTACTTGTCGGTGAACACAAAAATGGTCCAAAGTTTCTCGAACAAAACTTAAGTCAGCTTTGGTATTAAAAGTATGAACATGGATTGGTTTTTGATTTGAAACATACCAGAAATTTACAAAACATGTTTTTAGTACTAAGACTAATCAAAATTCGGCGTGTCTACATCAACACCCGCAACAAGTCTATATGAAATTTCCTCCTCAATATCTAAAAATTTGGCATGCAAGCCAAAAATAGGGTTCATCAAATGAGACATACAAAACAAACAACAGAAACAATCAACAACTAACACTTCAATCCCTGGAAGTCCAACATCTTCCTAACATGCTCTCCTAGTTCATCATAACAGTCCATCTGTCCCTCTAAGTCCTTCATCGTCTCCATGCTCCGCGCAATGTGGCGAACTGACGATCGTAGTGAGAGCGATTGACCCAAACCCCTTTCTGCCTCTTTAAAGTGGATGCTGTCTCAGCTTTCGAAGTCGATGCGATCTCTCTAACGGGTTGAGTCCTCTTCCTACGACGAGTGTAGACTAAAAGAGGTGTAGCAAAACACGTGACTCAAGTAACAGAATAAACGATTCTATAACGACGGGCGAAAGAATCTCAAGCGTAGGCTCAACAGCATCAGTGAGCAGGACTACTGATGGCTCTATAGGGCGAGACGTGGCATATCGTAACCGTACAAAGAAAGTGTGTGATCAATGTGAATAGTAACACATAAGGCCTAAATAAACAGAAAATCACGTATGCACATAAACACATAAGGGTTTTCATACATGATAAAATTTTTCTATGTTTATCTAAAATTCTTGGCTTCGAGAATTTTGGACTTTATATTTCAAAATTCTCCGGTTGAAGTCTAGTGTTTTTCTCCGAAAACATCTAGTTCGCTAACAACCAATGGCTCTGATACCAACTTCTGTCACACCCCAAAAACGTCGCAGCGGAATATAAAACGTAGTGGTGACGGAAGCTTGTGCCCATTTCTATCTTGATGTTGGATGCATTATAGTGTTGGACATATTAACTTAATTAAAACATAATTTTTTAAGCATGACATCCCATACGTGACACAACCATGACATAATTAAATTGTCTTTGATCCTTATGGATCTTATTACATTTGTCCCAGAAAAATTAGTCCGACATATTTAAGTGACAAAATATGCATCAACAACCACAAGATATGCCATAATTCCCGAAGCCGAGCTCAAGTACCTGTAGAACACGTTAAAATCAAGTGTCAACACAAAGGAAGGTGAGTTCACTTATTCGTTTACTAATAATTTTTAATCCAAGGAAAACTTTCTGATTAGGTGTTTATTTGAAAACATCTATGAAATTTAGAAAGTCCATTTTACTTCCTTAATAAAATCCATGGGCCTTCCATCGGTTCATTACTCCGACAATAGTAGTACTGCCCAGGTTTTGTATATTAAATTATAGCGTCAACTTTCAGACTCGTATGTTAGCTAGACGATACGAACTATATATTAACCATGCAGGGATAATCAAAACTAGACAATGAACAGAATATTAATTCGTCGTCTGACATTGACACGGGGAGACCGGTCACGATGGGGTTGTCAAGCCGATAGATCTACCAACAATGCCTCGCGTGCAATACTTAAACTGATTAAACGACATCATGGGCGCAGGGTTCTCTCTTTGAGAACAATATGATGTCTGCCTCACGTACAATATATATATCCTACTAATATGACAATTTAATACACGATGTTGTACGAATCCCCGACGAAATGTAAGCCTATGCTGATACTTACTCTCTTGAGACCAAGCAATATTCGTACCAACTACACGGTCGTTTTCCCCCAAACACCGTGCATAATCCCGTTTCCACCCGAAACATATTTTTTCTTCAAAACCATTTCATCCAGAAATATATATATATATATATATATAATTTCCCAAAAATCCATATATTTTCAATGAAAATATATAATTTAAATTAAATGGTATGTTTTATTTCAAAAATATTATTAAACCCTTTTATTGGCGTGTTCTACCCCCAAAATATATATAAAGCAGTAAAAATAGGGGTTTAGTGACACTCACCTTTGGGTGCGTATTTTAAATAGCGCAATCTCAGAAATTGATTTCTACACGTCCTAATATATATATATATAGAAACGATTTTAAATCAATATTCATAACACATAAATCCTATGTTTCTCCGTTTCTTAGAATTATCACATAACTTTGAAATTTTCTCGAAAAGTTGTTATGTTCGATTATGTTGGCACGTTAATATATAAATGAGTCCATATACATATATTTTTATGATTTTGCGACTCGAACGATTTTATTGGTGATCATTATTGTGTAAATCCATTAACTCTCCCGTTTATACGCAACATATCTACGATTTGCGCGTCGTAATTTATATACATAAATGTTCATATAATTTAACACTGAAACACACAAAACCTTGTTAAGTTATCTATTTTGTCATTTTTAAAGCAAATACACATAAAATATCTCATATGTACCAAATTTCATGCTCGACAAACAAGTTACACATTTAACGCAATTTTACCGTTTCCACCGCACAAAACACACAAATATACATGCCTAATTCAAATCTTTAAAGTCATGTAAAAACTTAACATATTCTCAAATTCTCATGTTTATATCACATAACACATTTTAACACATAAGGTTTACCCAAAATTTTAACCATACTAGTGTACTTAGAAAAATGCGTATTTTAGCGATTCGGTAACGGTTTCGGGCGTCGGAAGTCACGTATGACCAACCAAACACCAAGTAAACTTAAAATTAGTTAAAATACTTATTTTTAAACTAAAAACATCAGTTTATTTACTGATCTAAATCAGTTTTATAAAAGTCACTCGAAAAGCCGATTTTTGACCGTTTTAACGCATAGTTTTGCGTTAAACGTTAGTATAACCATCCCAACTCGAAACGACTTGATATTTTAACACAATTCATGTTACTTACTGATTAAAATAGTGGTTATAATGAGATTAGTGCAGTTCTTGTGTAAGTTACCTAAATCATGCGATTTCACGTATTTTACAACTTTTAATGCATCAAGTACAACATGCAAAGCTAGCAAACATTATGACAATGTTATATCTCACTAAACACTTTAAAATAACTTTATTTTAGTGTTTATAATCTGCTCATATCTGATTTTTACTCAATCATACTCAAAACACATTATTTCACCTATTTTACAAGTTTCTAAGCCTCATGTATAACATGCAAAGCAAGTAAACTTTATAACAAAGTTTTATACCATTTTAACACTTCAAATAATTATATTTTTAGTGTTTAGAACCTGATTAAATATTATCTTCATCATACCATACATAAATCATCATTTCATGAACATTCATCCACATGCATGCTTAAGTACAAACATCTAATGCATACAATTCATATCATCATCAACATGCATGAATTAAACTATATCTATCATGCTTTTAGCTCATGTTTTATTATTCAAGAACATCATCATCTTCATATGATCATCATTTAATCTTTTAACATAACTACAAGACATACACATTCTTGTA
The DNA here is from genome assembly GCA_030545235.1 of Helianthus tuberosus. Taxonomy (NCBI): domain Eukaryota; kingdom Viridiplantae; phylum Streptophyta; class Magnoliopsida; order Asterales; family Asteraceae; genus Helianthus; species Helianthus tuberosus. The sequence continues at coordinate 13,340 of JARYGA010022186.1, forward strand.
TACCTAAGACTTTTTGATCATAAAAAATTCACATGCATGTTGGTATATGCATACATACACGGCCATATACATATACATATTCGAACTAAAAAATTTACTTTTCACATATTCAAGATCTCACTTCAAATCACCAAAAACCCTTTTCAAATTGTTCATGCATTAACTTTCAAGAATCAATCAAACATATATCAATCAAAAATCAATACTAATTCCTTATACACACACGGCCACAAGCACACATACATGCATCCTTATTTTTATTTTTTTACAAAAACCCATTTGTTTTTAGTTTTCAAGTTTTGTGATTAAATTCAAGAACGAGAGAAACTTCCATCAACATTAAGAACATCAAGAATCAAAAACAAGGTTTCTAAAATAAATTTTATACCTTCAAGATTCAAGTAGGTTTTGACATGATTCTTTTGATGTTTCAAAGCTTATTTCACCAAGAAAACAAATTTGGATCATCAAAATAGCTTGGAAACACCTTAGATTTAATGATGTTCTTGCAAGAACATCAAAATTTTCGAAAATATGGATGTGATAAGGGGGTGTTCGGCTGAAATTTTGTAGAGAGGGAGATGAAATTTTGAAATGAATGTTTGATCTTGATTTATGAGGTTATGGGGGACATAAGTGCATGCTCTTTACACCACCTCCACCCATGGCCAATAGGAACATGAGAGAGGAGAGAGACAACCTTGCATGGCAGCCATTTCACTCTTTCTCTCTCATATATACACGGATACACACACACACACACACACACATATATATATATATATATATATATATGTGTAATAAAGAGTAAAAACCGGTATTTTACTGGATTCTGGGTATTTTATCTAGCGTTTTTATCCCGTTTTAGCGCGTTTTAAATTATTTTTAACGCTATATAAGAATAATCTCACCAAAACATTACTAAATGATATTTTTTTTGCCTGGACTGGCTACGTTGTCGGTATTTGGCTGTATGCGCGCTGTGCTGCGCGGTACGCACTTAAAATCGCAGAAATAGGAATTTAAGCGTTTTTATTTATTTTTATCATTCTAAAATAATAAACTCAATAAATTACTACTAAAATGATTATCAGTTGTCTTGACAGGCTGTGTTGACAGTATTTTGTCGGTACACGCGCTACATCGCGCGGTACGCGCTTAAACTCGAAAAATAGAGTTTCCTAGCGTTTTAATTTATTTTTCCTCACGAATAGGATTAAAATTATTATTCTACTCATAAAAGACTATTTTTAGGATTTTAACAATGATCGGGTGGTCACCGACGTTCGTTTCGCATTTTAACCGTTACGCGATAAGCGTTTATCTTACCGTTGCCAACATAATTTTTACCAAAGTTTAAATTTACCAACTCATTAAATTTCACATATAAACATCATATTCAGTCAAATACGGCCTTTTATCTATTCATAACACGTGTTACAATGGTACGGTACGGCCTGAAAAGCCGGGTGTCACACAAGGTATGACCATTATGAATTTACCGTTATGCCACTTGGTCTAACCAATGCCCCAGCCGCATTTATGGACATGATGAACAAAATATGTAAACCATATTTGGATAAATTCATAATTATCTTTATAGATGATATTCTCATTTACTCTAAGAGTAAAAAGGAACATGCAGCACATCTGCATACACTCTTAAATTTGCTAAGAAAAGAAAAGCTTTATGCTAAACTTTCGAAATGCGAATTTTGGTTACAAGAAGTGCAATTCCTCAGACATCTAGTCAATCATGAAGGAATTCATGTGGATCCCACAAAGATCGAGGCAATTACTAAATGGAAAGTCCCCGAGTCACCAACGGAAGTAAGAAGTTTTCTTGGATTAGCAGGGTATTATAGACGGTTTATCCGAGATTTTTCTAGAATAGCCATTCCTTTAACAAAACTGACTTGTAAATCTGTTAAGTTTGAATGGGGACCAAAACAGGAAGAAGTCTTTAGAATCCTTAAGCAAATATTAACCAACGCACCCATACTAGCGTTACCAGAAGGAACTAAAGACTTTGTAGTCTACTGTGACGCTTTAAGTTAGGTTATGGATGTGTATTGATGCAATGTCAAAAAGTTATAGCCTATGCCTCTAGACAACTTAAGAATCATGAAGAAAATTATACAACCCATGATTTAGAATTAGGAGCCATAATTTTTGCCCTTAAAATTTGGAGACATTATCCTTGCGGTAGTAAGTTTACCATTTTCATCGATCATAAAAGTTTAAGATATGTTTTTGGGCAAAAGGAGTTAAATATGAGACAGAGACGATGGATGGAAATCCTTAGTGATTATGATTATAATATCCAGTATCATGTAGGAAAGGCTAATGTAGTAGCTGATGCTTTAAGTCGAAAGTATCATGAAAAGCCAAGACGAGTATGTTCTCTTAAGTTAAACCTGCAGATAGATTTAAATGATCAGATTAGAGAAGTACAAGAATCAGTAATCAAAGACGATACTGAAAAATTAAAAGGAATGATTAAGGAATTAGAACAAGGAACAGATGGAATTTGGAGATTCCATAAGAAAAGAATTTGGATACCCAAACAAGGAAACCTACGCCACCGAATATTAGAAGAAGCCCATAAGTCTAAATATATGATATATCCTGGAAGTGATAAAATGTATCAAGACTTAAGAAAGAATTTCTGGTGGATAGAAATGAAAAAGGATGTAGCAGCTTATGTTGCCAGGTGTCTAACCTGTTCACAAGTTAAAGCTGAACATCAGAAACCCTCAGGTTTATTACAACAACTAGAAATACCAATATGGAAACGGGAATTGATAACAATGGACTTTGTTACCACATTACCCAAGACACGAAAAGGTAACGATACAATCTGGGTAATTGTAGACAAGCTAACCAAGTCTGCTCATTTCATACCGATGAAGGAAACTTTCAGTATGGAACAGTTAGCTAAGCTATATGTAAATGAAATAGTTTCATTACATGGAATTCCTTTATCTATTGTGTCTGATAGAGATAGCTGTTTTACTTCTCATTTTTGGACTAGTTTCCAAAAAGCAATGGGAACCAAGTTAAATCTAAGCACAGCTTATCATCCTCAAACAGACGGACAAAGCGAAAGAACCATTCAGACAATGGAAGATATGCTTAGAGCTTGTGTAATTGATTTCGAAGGAAATTGGGACAACCGTTCACCATTAATAGAATTTTCCTATAATAACAACTATCATACAAGTATCAATGCTCCACCATTCGAAGCACTTTATGGACGAAAGTGCCGAACTCCAGTCTGTTGGGCAGAAATTGGAGAAAATCAACTGTCTAGACCAGAGATAGTACAAGAAACAACGGATAAGATTATCCAAGTCAAGGAAAGACTAAAAGCAGCACGCGATCGACAAAAGAGTTATGCTGATAACAGGCGAAAACCGTTGGAGTTTCAAATAGGAGATATGGTGTTATTAAAAGTTTCTCCATGGAAAGGAGTAGTCAGATTCATCAAGAGGGGAAAGCTAAGCCCCAGGTATATTGGACCTTTGGAGATTATTAGAAGAATAGGACCAGTAGCTTATCAGCTACAACTGCCAAAGGAAATGGCAGGAATACATGATGTATTTCATGTATGTAATCTCAAGAAGTGCTTAGCAAATGAATCATTAATGGTACCTCTTAAGGATATAGAGGTAAATGAGCAACTTGAGTTTATAGAGAAACCCCTACAAATCGAAGATAGAAAGATCAAGAATCTCAAGCACAAGAGATTAGTTCTAGTCAAAGTAAAATGGGATTCCAAGAGAGGACCAGATAACACTTGGGAGCTCGAATCAGAGATGCAGAGGAAATATCCACACCTGTTCTAGTAGATCTCGAGGACTAGTTCTAAAACAAGGTGGGGAAGATATAACAACTCTCCTAAAAATCTTAAAACACCCCTATATGTCCTAAGACACCCCGTATACGAATAGTGGGCCCGAAATATATTTATAATTTCAAAAATCAAATAAAATAAATTCTAGTGGGCGCTCGCGGGCCGCGACCCTGATGGGTGTCTGCTTCGCGGGGCGCGACAAGCTCGACACCAGGCAAGCCCCGAGGCCGCCACGTGTCCCAGCAGTGTCGAGTCTAGTGGTCGAATCAGCTAAGCTAGGGCCTACCCTAGTATGCCTCACAGGCCTCGAGAAAGACAGAAGCGACCGTCGTGGGCTGCGACCCGCTGGTCGATCAGAACTATAAATAGAGGGCTTCGGCTCTCATTTTAAATCGCTCAAAATCTCGATCTCTCTCTCAATTTCTGAATATCAGAAATAATTCTTAGGTATAATAACCTCGGGTATAATAACCACTAAAAAGCGAAGCTCTGCCTCGATGTAAGTATCATAACCCCGGTTACGTATTAGTTACGCTGCCCGATTGATCTAGTGCTCCGTAATTCATGTCAAGGCTCTGTGTGACTCAGTCGTTGGAGTTCTGTCTCGGGGAGAGCATAGCTAATGTAAATTTGGGTTATTATACTAACGCGTGTGCATTGTTTAATTTAAGAGATTATAACCAGGAAGTCATAAGGAAATACCTAAATTAGCAATGTGAGTAATTCCTCTTTTCACAAACTGTTTTCACAAAACCTCAAATGTTTTAAATTACAATTCACAGTAATTGAGTATTTGTATTCTACAATTATCGTCGGTATGTTGGGGTTTTGTATACATAACTTGTTACTACACTGTGAGTAGTAACTGATGTGTGCAAAATGCAACATATAAATTACATCAATTGTGGCATAAAACTAACCCTTTTTTAGTACTAATGTTGGAAAAAGTGTACTTTTGTCTTCCTTTTGTATTTTCAGGATTAAATGAGCTCAAATTAACAAAAGAAGCAAAAAGACAGCCAAATCTAACATAAATACAAGAAAAGGAACAAACGTGACATGCCCGGCCCCACGACAGCATCTTCCCAAGCAAAACAAGAAAACAGAAGGCTGAACACACCCCGTGCTCAGTGAACACGGGGGCGTGCCCAAGTGCCAGCAGAAAAGACAAAGCAGTAGAAGCTTCTATCGCCCACCACGGGGCCGTGCTCAGCGGACACGGGGCCATGGTCAACTCTAAGATTCGCAGAATCTGGGAAATCTCGATAGTACAGATTTGCTCCTGCACACGGGGGCGTGCCCAGTGGACACGGGGGCGTGGTCAACTAATGCAGACAAACTGCAATTAATGAAGAAAGAGATGAAGGATGGACACGGGGCAGTGCCCTATGGACACGGGGCCGTGCCTGAGCTTCTGTTCAGCCTATAAATAGGAGTGCTTGGCTCAAGTGCAAACCATCCCTTGGCACACCACCTCTCTCACACTTCACCCACCACCCACCACCACCATAACACCATCATCCACCACCATCATCCATTGTCCATCATAGAGTGTGTGAGTCATCTCGGGATCCAAGATTGATCGTAAGAGTTCTTGACAATCAAAGGCCATGTTTGCCTAAGTCTCTTACATCACTTGGTGAAGACAAGTGTCTAGTGTAATACTTTTTATTTTTAATCTTTTCGCACTTTTTACTTGGTTATGTATTAATGACTTTAATAACTAGTTTCTTATGTTGAAGGTGATTCTTCCTTATCGTTTGTCCGTGGTGTCTTGGCATTATTTTACTGTCTATATAAAATAAAAGATTTTCACCATTCATATCTCCACGGTCTATATGGAGGTATGTTGGCTACCTGGTCGGGGGTTAAGGGAACAGTTTGGTAAGAGTCTTGCCTTGTTCAGTGTATAGATCCTGCAAGGACCTGGGTCAAATTTAGTAGGACCTCCTTCAATACCCACCGATATTGGATGGCGGGGGTCCAAACTCTTTGATCCCCTCATATGTAAGCTACTATTAATACTTTAATCCGGCTACTTAGGACAGTATCCTTGCTGACTCAGACTACTTAGCCGAGGGTAACGTCACCTTCAAAAGAGGGGCCTACCATAATATGCATTAATAACTTAATTAATTATCTTTCAATAATCCGACCCTTTAGGATTGTATCCTTGCTGACTCAAACTACTGGGTTGAGGGTAACGTCACCTTCAAAAGAGGGGCCTACTACAATAACTAAGATAATCTCTTAAAAAGTGCAAAAGTGCGGAAATAATCAAAGGTTACACTAAACACGAGTCGGAGCCAAGTGATTCATCTTGTCTATCTGTTTTTACTTTTATTTTATTTTTCAACATTTTAGTTTGTTTTTATTTTTCTTGTTTAAAACCTTTTTCTAAACTTTTGATTTGATTAGACGTTGAGGATAAACCAGTACTAAAAGCTCTTGTGTCCTTGGACGACCTCGGTATCTTGCCAACACTATACTACGCTCACGATGGGTGCACTTGTTCAACATATGTGTGTTTGGTGTTAGTAAAATATCGCGTTTTATAAATTTAAAACTTGACTAACGTGTAAAAAGGGCTTAAAATATACTTAAATATATATACACACTCGCACACACCAAGTTTTTAGCGCCGTTGCCGGGGACACAAGGATTTTAAGAAAGCTTAAAATCGACGGCCTAATCAGTTTTTCAAAACCTTTTTAAAACGCGCGCACATTTTTCTGCATTTTAGTTTAGTTTTGCATTTACATTAGGTTGAACACGGGCCATGCTCACTGAACACGGGGCCGTGCTGCATATTTTTCATAAAACATCCAGATACAGTAACTTGAACACGGGGCCGTGCTCACTGAACACGCCCCATGCTCAACGAAATCAGTAACTTTAATTAAAACGCCCAGATACAGATTCTATACACAGGGCCGTGTCCACTGAACACGGGGCCGTGTCCAGCCTCTGTTTCCGTTTTATTTTTGTTTTCTGATCTCGAGACTTGGTTGTGGTCTGCTGAGTGATTCTTATGGATCAATACTCAGGAGGTTACAACTACACCTGTGAGGAGGATGATTGTAGGAATAATTATTGCACTAATTGTGGTGACCCGCACTCGGTTCAGTATTGTGACTTATATCAACCATCCACTTCATACACCTACTATGAGGAGCCCAGGTACGAGCCATCAACTTCATACACATCCTATGAAGACCAAAGGTATGAAACTCCTCCCTCATACTCATATTTTAAAGAACCAAAGTATGAGCCTCCTTACTCATACTTTGAGGAACCAAGATATGAGCCACCACCTTCATATGCTTATTATGAGGAACCATGGCAGGAACAACCCACCTCATATGAGTACTATGAAGAACAAAATTACGACCCTTATCCATCATATGCTTACAATGAAGAACAATGGTGTGAACCATCTACTTCATATGGGTATTATGAGGAACAAATGATCGAACAACCGGATTCAAGCTTTGAAAATCCCGATCCTTTTTCTATAACCAAAGTGACCGATAGGATATTAGAACACCTTAGAGTTATCGATCGCTATATAAAAGAATCTCGCACAAGGGAAGACGAGTCCCGCGCAAGAGAAGAGTTAAATAAAGAAGAGATAACTCAAAGTGTAAAAATGGACGAACAAATAAGTGAAAAACCGACACATGAGTTAAACAACGAAAAAGGTGAGTCTGACAACGTTAAAATTCAAGAAGAGTCTAATTTTGAAGAAATTAATCTCTTGTCACCTTCTTTTGAAAATCAATGTTTAGTTCCCACTCATGCTAAGTTTTTAAAAGAGTTGAACACTAACACTAAAATTGACAAAACGGTAAGTATTAAGTTAACTAATGATCAAACCTCGCTAATAAAAGAAGACCCATTTGAAATAAACATTAAACCGGTTCCATGTTTTTTTCAAAACTCCTTTATTAGTAATATCATGATTGATAAAGATCTTTGTGTTAATATAATGCCCAACTACATTTTCAAAAAATTAAGTATTAGTGATTTTTCTCCACTTTAAATACTCATTTTTCTATCTAATCGGAAAGTAATAAAATCAATCGGTGTAGTTGAGGATGTCTCGGTTCAAACAAATCAAATGGTAATCCCAACCGACTTTGTCATCCTTGATGACGCTCCTCTAGTATTGGGGCGACCCTTTGTAAAAACCCACGAAGCTTTGAAAAACCGGAAGTGCAACAATCTACCTATTCAATTAGGGGCATTCAAAAAAAGTGTCGACCTTGAGCGATCAATGAAATATCCATTCGGCAATGACGACCCCCTAATTGAAGATGAGCCAGAACCACCTGATAAGGTGGGTCTAGCCAAGGACCCTTATAAACGTGGCTCACCCCGAAGGCATTCCGCGGAACTATCCGTAGTTTTAGTTTAGATTAACTTTTACGTTTTCTAGTTTAGTTTTAATTTTCAGGAATAAAACACACTCAGGATGATGGAGGTTACTAAGGGAAACTTGAACCAGCACCCCATGCAGGAAAACAGGGCCATCCGACAAAAATTTTCTTCGTTACAGCAAGTTCAGCACGGGCCGTGTCCGCCCAACATGGCCCCGTGCTGTACAATCTTCAGAAAATGCCCAGTTCAGGTAAACTGGACACGGGCCGTGTTCACCCAACACGCCCCCATGTCCAGGCTTCTGTTTCTCTTTTTCAATTTTGTTACTGGCGACTGAACACAGGGCCGTGCCTGGACACCACGTGGCTGTGTCCAGACGGCCAGTAACACAAATTTTTGCTTTTTTCACACCCTTTTACACATTCAATCAACCTAAAAACTTATTTTTGGGACACATTGAGGACAATGTGTAATTTAAGTGTGGTGGGATGCTAAAACCTTGAAGCTTGCAAGTCCTAACTACAAGTCTTACACAAAACTCTATTGGAACCGCTAATCACCCCAAATTTAAAAAAAAAAAAAATTTTTTTACTTGTCTAGGTTTAACTTGGGAATTTCAAGTTCTAAAAAGTTTATATTTTTATAATTTACAACCGATAGCGTCGTGATAAAAAGAACCAACATAAGAAAATTATGAAACGGCATGACAAGCTTAGTTAAAATTTGATTATATATACTTGATCACATAAAAACCCATTCCCACAAAAGTGAGTTTTGAGCCTTTATTGAGCATGCAAATACATATCTTTAAATTAAATGCTCATTTTTCGTTTCTTGTGTGAATAGCCGCTTGGTTCTTATGACTCTGGAACTTGCCACGACGATACATTCCCGGTCCTTACCAACTTAAACCCGAGTAAGTAAATGATGGAGGCATTAGGACTAACCCTTTTTATTTCTACACCATTATTTTTTTTTTTACCACCTACCCAAAATCCCCCTAGTTAGCCCCTTTGTGCCTAAACCTTTTCATTTCATAACCCAAACCAAACACCCTTTCACCCACCAAAACCCTTTTTATTTTTTAAAAAAAAAAATATGTTGATGATGAAGCAAAAGAGAAATAAACAAACAAGTTTATCAAAAATAACTTTGTTTGAATAAAAGCTTCATCAAAATAAAAGTTGCAAAAAAAAAAAAAAAAAAGTCTTACGAAAACCGACGCTTGTTACGCTTTTCGCCCTTTCATTAACCACAAACCCAACCACCTACCTTTAACCCAAGCCTAACCCTTCACCCCAAAAGTCCTCTTGATATTTACAAATGTATATAGTTAAAAAGGAGGAGGATTGATTGCTTGGCAAGCTTATGGTACGAGTAAGTTCCATGCCGCTCTCGAGTGATTCACTAAAATACATTTTCGGCCGAGTGTTGAGTGATCCCCGTGAGGTATGTGAACTTGTATATAAATGGAATTTTAAAGAGGCATGTTATGCCCTAATAAGTAATTTATATTATGAAAAGTTTTAAATAAATCATGACGAATAGGATTATAAATAAATAAAAAAATAAAACTTAATAAAGAATCTTGGAAATCCCAACACTCTATGACAAGCCCAAAAACCTTCCCTTCTACCCACTCCATTTGGGAGTGTAAAGCCACATTATAAAGAGTTTTGCTTGAGGACAAGCAAAGATTCAAGTGTGGGGGTATTTGATGTGTGCAAAATTCAACATATAAATTACATCAATTGTGGCATAAAACTAACCATTTTTTAGTACTAATGTTGGAAAAAATGTGCTTTTGTCTTCCTTTTGTATTTTCAGGATTAAATGAGCTCAAATTAACAAAAGAAGCAAAAAGACAGCCAAATCTAACATAAATACAAGAAAAGGAACAAACGTGACATGCCCGACCCCACGACAGCATCTTCCCAAGCAAAACAAGAAAACAGAAGGCTGAACACGCCCCGTGCTCAGTGAACACGGGGGCGTGCCCAAGTGCCAGCAGAAAAGACAAAGCTGTAGAAGCTTCTATCGCCCACCACAGGGCCGTGCTCAGCGGACACGGGGCCGTGGTCAACTCTAAGATTCGCAGAATCTGGGAAATCTCGATAGTACAGATTTGCTTCTGCACACGGGGGCGTGCCCAGTGGACACGGGGGCGTGGTCAACTAATGCAGACAAACTGTAATTAATGAAGAAAGAGATGAAGGATGGACACGGGGTCGTGCCCAATGGACACGGGGCCGTGCCCGAGCTTCTGTTCAGCCTATAAATAGGAGTGCTTGGCTCAAGTGCAAACCATCCCTTGGCACACCACCTCTCTCACACTTCACCCACCACCCACCACCACCATAACACCATCATCCACCACCATCATCCATTGTCCATCATAGAGTGTGTGAGTCATCTCGGGATCCAAGATTGATTGTAAGAGTTCTTGACAATCAAAGGCTATGTTTGCCTAAGTCTCTTACATCACTTGGTGAAGACGAGTGTCTAGTGTAATACTTTTTATTTTTAATCTTTTCGCACTTTTTACTTGGTTATGTATTAATGACTTTAATAACTAGTTTCTTTTGTTGAAGGTGATTCTTCCTTATCGTTTGTCCGTGGTGTCTTGGCATTATTTTACTGTCTATATCAAATAAAAGATTTTCACCATTCATATCTCCACGGTCTATATGGAGGTATGTTGGCTACCTAGTCGGGGGTTAAGGGAATGGTTTGGTAAGAGTCTTGCCTTGTTCAGTGTATAGATCCTGCAAGGACCTGGGTCAAATTTAGGACCTCCTTCAATACCCACCGGTATTGGGTGGCGGTGGTCCAAACTCTTTGATCCCCTCATATGTAAGCTACTATTAATACTTTAATCCGGCTACTTAGGACGGTATCCTTGCTGACTCAGACTACTTAGCCGAGGGTAACGTCACCTTCAAAAGAGGGGCCTCCCATAATATGCATTAATAACTTAATTAATTATCTTTCAATAATTTGACCCTTTAGGATTGTATCCTTGCTGACTCAAACTACTGGGTTGAGGGTAATGTTACCTTCAAAAGAGGGGCCTACTACAATAACTAAGATAATCTCTTAAAAAGTGCAAAAAGTGCGGAAATAATTAAAGGTTACACTAAACACGAGTCGGAGCCAAGTGATTCATCTTGTCTATCTGTTTTTACTTTTATTTTATTTTTCAGCATTTTAGTTAGTTTTTATTTTTCTTGTTTAAAACCTTTTTCTAAACTTTTGATTTGATTAGACGTTGAGGATAAACCGGTACTAAAAGCTCTTGTGTCCTTGGACGACCTCGGTATCTTGCCAACACTATACTACGCTCACGATGGGTGCACTTGCCCATATGTGTGTTTGGTGTTAGTAAAATATCGTGTTTTATAAATTTAAAACTTGACTAACGTGTAAAAAGGGCTTAAAATATACTTAAATATATATACACACTCGCACACACCAGTAACATTACCACAAGTCAGGATTGACAGTACCGTGGGTGGTAATTAAAGTAGATATAAACAAATGTAATTGCGGGTTGCCCTCAATGCTGTAAAATGGTAAAACCTGTTTTGATTAAACTGGGATTCACTCGCCAGTATTTCTTGCTGATAAAATGTTTTTAAACGCGTTTCAGGTAACAAAATGTGAAAGCCAAATAGAAGCCAGCTAGAGGGCACTGAAGGCTTGGAAAAGTGGCTATAAAAGTTACCTAAATAAAGAAGAAGTTTTATTTAAATAAATTAGGGTTTATCCCTAAAAACATGTTTGTAATGGAAACCTGGGTTTTTCCCATATACTTATTAATTATAAAAGTGTGGTGTTTTACTCTAATAAACTATTTCCTAACTATGTTCCTGATGAAATTTCCGCTGCCAAATTAATAAACACCGATACCACCAGCTCTGCAAGCTCGCGGTCGCCCGCCTCCTGGGGCAGGGGTCGTGGGTTGCGACAAAGTCCCCCAGTCTAGTGTTGCTTCCATGCGCAAGTTGCAAGTGGGTGGAATGTTGGACTAATGGTCGAAAGGGTGCTCTTGAAATCGGTTTGGAGAACATACTAGGCCGAGGTCTTTGCTCCTACTTCATGTAAATCAATCTGGCGATTGATCGCTAGTTATGGAGCTGGTTGAGTAGATTGGTTGTCGACTGTGGAGAACTGGTGAGTAAGTTCAGGCTGATACTGAAGCACCTCATAGGTGGTCTAGTGATGTGGTCTACCTTTTTCTGATGTCATCAACTTGGTTGGCGCAAGTTGCAGTAGCGTGTGGCTCCATCGAAAGCATAGATTTAGAGTGTGCTATACGATTACTGTGCGCTGAATGAGGTAGATGATCATCAAACATGATCGCCACCTACTATTGCTTCGAACCATCCTTTGAGACGGTAACGAAAAATGAGTATGAACTAGCCTTACCCGCAACCCCTTTGGGATCCTTGCCTCTGCCGATGCAAGTGTATCCGACACTTTGGTGGTGCTTTATGTTCAGCAACTGGACATGAAATAATGATCCCTCTTTTGTAGGGTGTTTCGTGTTCGTTAATTAGACATCCGTCTTTAGGGTTTTAAGCTTTGTTATGTGGTTACCCTTTTGATGTTGATGTCCTACTTTGAGCGCTTGGCTCAAGTTTCCTTGTGGTAGTACAGGACGCGAGTCGTCACTCGTGCTTGCTAAAAACCGTAAGGATTTGCTGTGAATACTATGGGTAAATAAACAAGATCATGAGCAGACTTATTATCCCCAATGTTGATCGTATGAACATAATGGGTAGATAAACAAAGTCCTAAGCAGACTTGTTACCACCATTGTTGAGCTTCCTACTCTCAAGTTCACAATGATTATCAAGAGTTTGTATGAACAGCCTCAGAGATTTTTTCTTCAAGCTGCTTCATGTTTATCAACTAGTCGTTCGTTTGAGCGTTCATTTAAATAAATGGGATTTATTTAAGAGTAAAAAGAACACGGAAACCAGTTGTTCTCGAATTAGCAGGCCGCTATGCATTGGTTGACCTGGTAAGGCCAAGTGTGGTGTTGTGGTCCACCATCTTTGTGTGGTCAAAGTTGACCTTTGTGTTTAGAGTGCGGATGAAGTTGGTGATAGTGTATATTTCCCATCGCCACCATTCCCATTGGTAAAGATGGATTGCAGTTAAGAATGCGGTTGTTTCCCATAGCCACCATTCCCATAGTTAAAGATCGATCGCAGTTCCGAATGCGGTTTTGCAGTTCCCCACATAAGACTCGCTTTAAAAGACTCCAACACTCCAACGGTCCATAAGGTACCGCGTCGTAAGTCGCGCCCATGTGGCCGTTACGCCGCCGAGATATGGGACCCACAGTCCAAGGAAAGCCGCTGGCTCGTAACATTCAACACAGCCGAGGAAGTTGCGTGTGCGTATGACTGCGACGCACGTGCCATACATGGAACTAAAGCTACACAAACTTTCTGCCCACGTTTCTGTGGTTCCCAAAGCGACATGCGGTCGTGGTTGTGGTATGTGTTACCATAGAAACCACATGTCGCAGGTTATGAGAATATGAATAATTTATCGTTTAGCATAGACGTAGTTAACCGCACGCAGGAGTTGTAGGAAGTTGGTGGGATTTAGCTGGCGGAAAGTCAATGCGACGGCGACTGTTGCACTGCCCGTGGCACTAAATCCACTGTAGCAGGAGTCTAACAGTCGTGTTGTGGCAGGCGCGTGGGCTACTACACTCGCGTGGTCACCAACACACATCGCCTGCCAGCTGGCGGTCTGTGGTTGGCGCAGAAACCGCACGTTTCTACGGTCACGTCGATCGCATTAATTGCGGAAGATATAAAAAGGGAAATCCTTTGGGGTTTCCCCTCACTTCTTTCGAATTTCAAAACTTTCTCCGGTGATAAAGGTTCTTTCTCTTTGTCTTCTCCGACGAGATATTTGAATTTTCCAGTGAGTTTAAAGTTGGTTTCTTCTTCCCCTCATTATATCTGAATCTTTTTTTGATGGCACCATCAATACAGGCTTCCCCACCATTATCGCCGCCGGTGGAGCAAGAGGTGGAACATGTCAAAGCCGGCAAGGCCTTGTCGGTTTTTGGAATGCTCCGACATTCCGTCAATTAATGACCGGTGTCTAGATGCCAGATGAATATGGGGCTACCTACCCCCAAGACGGAGATAAGACGGCCGATGCCCCTGCTGGAATGGTTACTCTATTTTCCGATTTCTTCATTCTTTGCAATTTTCGGCTGCCAGTGACAGTGTTTTTGGCGAATTTGCTTGAATACTACAGGATCCATGTCTCCCAACTGAGCCCATTGGGGATAATTCGTGTTCGTCACTTTGAATATTTTTTCCGGTCTCAAGAAATTGAGCCGACGGTGGAAAGTTTCCGGCGCTTTTACCATTTGCAAACCCAACAAGGGTTTTATTCTTTTCCCCTTCGTACCAATGCTTTCAAAATTCTTCCGAATCCTCTCAAGGGTTTAACCCAGGGGAAATTGAAGTTTTTTTATGTGAAGGAGGTTGCGGTTGCTTATAAGCACCACTTTACGAGTGTGTTTGCGCCGTTCCTAAGGAAAAATTGGTTGTCCCTACTTTGGGAGTGCAGGATTGGTTTGATGCTTTGCAAGAAGTCCCTATGGTTGCATTGGCCAACCGGGAGTTGTAGTATCTGCGGATGATGTTATGGTCAAAACTAGGTGTCAAGACGAAGCTTGTTTGCAGGGAAAAAGGTGAAGGTAATTGCTTTTGCCCCGCTTATATAAAATTGGCTTGGCCTTACTAACATTGGACTTGCGGTTTTCTAGTGGTGCGGTTCTGGCAAACCTTTGGAAAAGATTTTGAGGGGAAGATTGCGGTTGAGAAGTGTGCTGAGGGGAAGATTTTGAGAGGAAGATTGCGGTTCCGTCCCCAGCTGCACTAAATGCACCTTTGCCGCAAGGCCCAGGTAAGTACCAAAGTTGTGTTGTTTTCTTCTTTGTAGTTTGCGATATCTTAAGGATATTATGTTTGCCGCATGTAAGCTTGCTTCCCTAGGAGTTCACCCCGCAGCCGTGGGAGGTGGTAAGGCTGTTAAAACCGCAGTTGTGGTTGTGGCTATGGCCTGGAAGGCCAAGAAACCAGAAGAACCTGTTACTAATCCGGTAAAGCAGGTTGCGTCAGGTACCTTCCGCCACCGAATGCGCAAATCTTAAGATTACATCTTAGTGTCTAGCACTCTTGAGGGGTTGGATATACCAGGTTCTTCCTCTGGCGTGCCTGGCGCAGGTTCTGGTATGGGGCCCTTTATTGGGCAGAAGAGGAAAGTTGAAACCGCACCAGCCGGTACAGAAAACAAGGTGTCTCTGCGTCGGGTTAGAACGACGACACTTAGCACGCGTCTGCCACTGGCCTCTGTGGGTAAGTTCTCACATATTTGTTTAGTGTGTTTTTGTTTGAACTTCCCTGATAAGTGTTTGCCTTGTTATTGCAGTAGCTACGAAGCCACCTACTCCTACACCACCGTCTTCTCCACATAAGGTTGTAGGTGAATAGGAGAAAATGGAGGGTGGACCTGAAGTTCAGGTCCTGAGTAGTGAAGGGACCCCCTGTTCAAAGTGTAGGGGGGTTGTTTGAGAATCCTGCGGTTGTGACCGGTGTTGATAACACTGTTAACTCATCCGGTAATCCGATCGATCCCACTACCCCACGCGGTTTGGGTGGAGTTGAGAGGGAAAAAAAGCAAAAGTCCCCTGTTCAAGAAAATGTATCCGACTCTAGCGCCATAGATAAAGGGAGTATTGGTCAGCCTCAGATTCAGCCAATGGAGACGACGTTGGATTATTATTACCGCACATATTCTGAAGTGCATGGTCTGGATGTCCATCCCCCCCCATGGAATATTATGCAAGGGGATGTGATGACAGACCCTTCCCTTTGCAGGGAAGTTTTAAAGGGTATGGAGACCCCCGCGGAACTGGCACGGCTAAGGGCAGGTGGGCACGATACTCTATATCAGCAACATACCATTCACCTAATTCGGGGTTCCCTAACCGATAATGTAATTCTTCATGACTGGTACTCTCTTGCCCATAAGGAAGAGGAGTGTGAGTGTTTAAAAGCTGAAGTTGAGGCAACCATGGAGAAAATACGAGCATCTGAAGAGCGCTTCTTAAAAGAAAAGGCTAACTTCGAGGCCTACAAACGAACAAAGCAGTGGGCCGTGGCCGTGGGTCATAAATAGGTTCGGTCTCTAACTCATCTTCTATTAAAGAGCGCAAGCTCTTGAAAGAGGCTTGTGCTAGAGAGAATGAAAACCTTTACCGTCTTCGTTAGGGAAATATCAACCTGAAGGCAGCCGCCCTCCTGAAGGAGAAGGACGCGGCTGAGGCGCCGGTGAAGGATGCTGAGGCATGCCATGAGGACGCGGTGAAGGCCCTCGAGGAGTGTTAGGCGCGACGCAAGATCTGTTCTAGTAGAAAGAACGTGGCAGAATTGATTAGTGGCGAGGTGCGGAATCCCTCGACACCGTCTGAGAATAACATACAACAATCTCAACGCTTAACATGTCCAATTTCATTGATAGAATATGAAAATACAAGAGTTCCAGATGATAATCGGACAGAGCTTCGCTATGACAATTCAGCAAAACGTTCTAGACAAATGGCACTAACCTACTTTTTATAGGCAACACAGGGTAGAGAGGATGTCATCCGATCGGATGGCCATCCGTACGAATGACACTTGTCATCCATTCGGACCACATCTGACAGTTACCGTTCCGTTCCCTGTTTTGTCTAGACACAAAATACATACATATACATACATATACAAAACCACACATACATGACAAAATAAATAAGACTCGATACAGACGGAAGCTACAGACGGAAGCTACAGACATAATGCACTAACAGACTCCCCCTTGGATGTAGCTATAGTCTTCCTTCCTGCATAGTCTTTAAGTCATCTTCCTGCTGTGTCTCCTAGCTTTAGCTTTCTGTCTTCTTTGTTCATCTCTTTTAGCAAGCATCTTTCACCTTAGAGGCCTACCAACTTCATTCCAATACTTTCTATATACAGGATCACCATCTCACTTCCTATCCCACCTTGGGATCTTGTTCTCCTCCTTTTCGATTGGTGTCTCGTAAGTTGGTGGAGGTCTCATCAGCTTTCGTCTTCCCACAACGGCCGCTCTCTTAGCAATCTCTCTGAATCTTTGACTACGCTTCTCTTTCTTCAGGAATTCTTCCAACTCTAAGTCTCTGAACTTTGACTTCTAATACCTACTAGAGTTGATATCCTTTTCGAAGCATAAGTTGGCTATCTTCTGATATTGATGTGCTTGAACTTTATCAGGAGCATCATATACGATCTTGTTAAAGCATAAGCACTCAATATCTTTCTTTGAACAATTAACTAACCACATTGGATCCAACACGCTGATCCTCCTTGATTCTCCAGACTTCTTGTCAAACAGAGATATCACCGCTTCTGCTGAGCTTTGGTTGTACATCCAACCTTCAAAATCTTCATAGAAATCTTGTTCCATCGCACGTAGTGGCATATTTTTCAAACATCTTGGCGGCTTTATCTTCAACGTAACATCTTTTTCTTTCGTTACTGGATCAATTTTATGAATTGTTTTGGATATTGAGGCTTCTAATCAGGGAATCTATGCTTTGCTTGGTACTTGATGTATTTCCACAACTTCTGATCATGAACTTTCACGTCAAGACCATAATAGAACTGTTTAATGTTCTTGGTCTGCACCAGCTCCTCAACATCCCACAAAGGGAGTGTTTGGATATCAGATAAGAATTCAAAATACTGTACCCCATGTTCTCTTCTTATAGCGTACACCTTTAACTCTTCAAGATATCCCCACGAGAGAATATCACCTAGAGATTTATTTGGATGATATGTGAAGTACTGTAGAGGTTTATTGAACTTCCTTTCTTTGGGCATGACCTTGAACCAGTTCTTTCTGCCTTCTAACAATGTCTCTTGAGGAACTGTCTTTGGAATACCCTCTGTTGTTATCTTTTCAACCACTTTCCTACGTAGTTCATCATCATTTTGACTTTTGAACATCTCAGCAAACGTAGGGAAAGTGTCATCAACACCAGAGTAATGAAAGGGTGTATCTTCTTCAGATGTATCTGAACCCTCTTCAACTTCAACATGATTGAAATTGTCAGCTTCATTTGCTAGCTTGAATTCATACTTTTTCTCTGGTGACAAAGGAATCTCATCTTCTATATCAAACTTATGATTACCATCATCCAAACCCAGTTCTTCTAACATTTCTACCCTAGTCCTCAGTACCTCTAACTCCCCCTCAAGTGTATAATTCAAATAAATAACCTTGGCTTGTGTGAGGAATACCTGATCAGAGTGTTGCTTTCCAGAAGAAGAAGACTCCTGGTGCTGATCCTCCTGCTGTTCATTGATTTCAACATTCAGAAAATCATCCAACGATTGTTGAGCAGAAGGCTTCTCAATGAGTAACCCTATTGCTCCTTGATCTTCATCATCATCATTCTCAGGATAATTATCAATGTCTTCAAATATTTTCTCTAACTCTTCTTCTTTCTCCCTTTGTTCTTTCTCTTCTTCTGTTTCTTCTCTGTAACATAGTAACTTCACATCAGCTGCTCTCACCTTTCCTTTTCTTTGTTCGACTTTCAGCATTCGAATAACATCATTCAAGTTGTAAGGACGGGAGAGAGTTTCACCAACAAGTACAAAGCTTTGTTGTGGATCTACATCCATATGTTCTTCTTCATTCACCACAGCATCTACCATTTCAACATCATTACTTGCAGGCTGACTCAAAGAACCCCCAGCTTCTTGAGTTTTAACAATCAAATCTTTCTTTCTCTGAGTTGCTGCCTCAGCCAACTCTTTCTCCGTCTGAGCTCTTCTTTCTTCAACCCTTTGAATCTCCAAGTTATTGTATACAGCTTGCACATTGATACCAAGTTGATGTTCCATCACTTTGTATAACATGCTAAGCAGCTCGTCTTTCACAGCTTTGTCTGCCCTTAGAGCTTCTATCTCTAGCTTTAATACTTTGATTTCATTGGACGACGCCTCATGAAGATCATCAAGCATTTGATGCAGTGTCTGATTTGTTTCATTCATGTTCTTGTACCTTGCGTTCACTTCTGACAGCTCATTAGTGAGTTGATCAATCAGTTTAGCATTATCAGCCAGATATTCTGTCAAATCATCTATTCTTTCTACATGATCATTCACAACTGACTTCATTTCTTCATTTACTTCAATAGTCTTCTCAAGCGTCTTTTTCAACTCATCATGCTCTGCTTCAGCTTTTGCTTTTTCTTTCTCCAGAAGACTTACTTTCTTTGACAAATCCTTGATCTTTGCATCATGAAACATGTCGTAGTCTTCATCAGGAAGAATGTCATCAGTAAATTCTCCACGAACATTTGGAAAACCTTCAAATAAACCAGGAGGAGTAATATTCTTTGGATTTGACGGCTCTGAATCGTCTGGAATGTGAATTGTTGGATTTTCTGGTGGTGGTGGTGGAGTAGATACTCTTTCTCCTGTGAATACAACTTCATCATCATCACCTTTCTTTTCAACCTCAGGCTTATCAACCTTTTTAACTTCAACCTCTGGAGCACTTTGAACTTGTTAAACTTCAGAAGTTTCAACATTTTGATCTTTATCAGCTTCAGGACCCTTTGATCTTACAGCATGCTTTTCACTTTTGCCACTTTGAATCTCAGGAACTGATGCAGATCCCTTTCTTGCTCTGACCCTTCTAGAAATAAAACCTTCAGGGTTTGCTTTTCGTTTTAGAACACCTTTCTTTTTCTCTGATTGAGGTGTAGGAATATATGTCTCATCCTCTTCATCAGAACCCTTCTTCTTCTTCTTCTTCTTTTGAGGCTTCTTTTTCAAGGTAATCTTTCCAACACCAATCTACGACTTTTCAATCTCAGACTCTGTATCAGTTGATTTATCATCAGCATCATTTGAATCTGTGTGAGCAACGCCTTCAGCATCCTTTTCTTTAACACTTTCTGTTTGAACATTCTTTGCAGAAGGTGCTCCAGTTTCCTTTGTAGCTTTCTCAGCTTGAGCCTTTGCAGCATCTTCAGTTTGCTTTACGTATTGCTCAAATGTCACATTTGTCAAATCAATACCTTCTTGAGTTATATCTGCTGGATCAAGCAATGGCTCATCTATAAGTGTTGGTGTAGGCTTCTTCTTAGATGGCTCTGCAAAACAAACATTGACCATTCATTAGCATAATATAACATTTAATAATCTAACTTTTCTTTTTTACTCCCCCTTTCAACTTTACCCTTAACAACAATCTTCGGTGTCACTTTAGGTGCAGTCACTGTTGGAGAAGCCTTTGGAGTTCTCTTTCTCTTTCCATCCTTTACAAACCAATACCTCAACTTCTTTTCATGCATTCCACTCAGACTATCTGTCTCATCCTCTGAGTTACTGTTCTCGTGCCTCCAAGCATCATTTTCTGCTGCCACGTATTTTGGATTCGCAATCTTACAGATCATTTTCTTAACTCGTGGATCTGATTCATCTTTCTTCAGTTTATATTGATTTAATCTACTCAAAGTCTCAGCTGTCACATGATGTAGATTTAATTCATCTTCAGAATCCTTCACAAGATCTTTCACTTGATCATCAATCAGCATTTGTATAAACCTCGGATACATAATATAGTTCTCCCCCTTGATATTATCCACCATGTGGTCAAATATTACCTGTGAAATATTGTAAGGCCTGTTGAGCACCAAACAAGTAATAATATTCATGATGTAATCTGATGGTTCGTCGTAAGCCCCCTTTCTGTGAGACAAAGCATGTATCACGCAATGAACCAAGAATTTGTATGGACAACAAAACTTAGACTTGAGATATTTGTCATTCACATGTGCAGAGAATCCCATTCTAAACCATAAACCCTTGCATAGCTTTTCAGGAACAATAATAGTAGGGTCATCAACACTATCTCCTAAGTCCAATACTCTTCTCACGTCTCCCACGTTGAACTTAACCTCAACATCAATATCTTTATTATTCTCGTCCTTCTTCTGTACTGCTGAGTATATCATCTTTTCCTTTTCATCATACCTCGCCGACTTCCAGAACATTCTAACATGTGATTCATAAACCTTCGTCCTATCAGACAATGCCTTGGCAATCCTACTCTCCCTTAAAAACTTTGCCATATCTTTAAACGGTGTCATGTTTGCAAAGTTTTCATCTAATATACAATAAATGTTGTGAGCTTGATGCCAATCTGATGCTCTTGCCTGCAAGAATGATTAACGTTAGAGTCTGTACAAAGTTCGAGACATAAAGTGAATGGTGACAAAATTTCAAAATTCTCAAAATTTTTCTAAACTTTGGAAACCTTACTCTATGTAGTACTGATGATCGGATGGCCATCCAATCGGATTGACAAATCCATAAAGATCAATAACAGTTCAAGACATGAGCATTTGGATCGGATGGCCATCTGATCAGATTGTCATCCGATCGGATTGTCACTCGATCCATGTGAATAACAGTTCATCTCCTTTGACAAGACAACCATGTGAGTGATTTGTGGATCGGATGGCCATCTGATCGGATTGTCATCCGATCGGATTACCATTCGATCAATGACAGATAAGCACAATAATGAATAGGCTTGACATAAAATGTTTTGGATCGGATGGCCCTCCGATCGGATTGCCATCCGATCGGTTTGCCATTCGATCAAAATGACAAACACAGGTAAGCACATGAAACAGTCAATCAATTGAGTGTGTGTTTTGGATCGAATGGCACTTCGATCAACTGACATGAGTCAGACAATCATTTGAATGTGTGTTTTGGATCGGATGGCCATCCGATCGAGTTGCCATTTTATCCAAAACAACTTGTTAACAGATAAAGCATGAAACAATCCAACACTTAGAGAAATTTTCAAACATATAATGGTGTGTATTGGATCGGATTGCCATCCGATCGAACTGCCATTCGATCAATCTGTCATGAAGAACAGTTTGAATATCTCATGTTCATCAAAAACTCTTCTAATAATTTCACAAAATTGAACACATTTTCACGTAGAGTTTTTGCCGATTTACAAAACCCTATGTTCAGATTTCTCTAAGACATCCTAGATTTTGTTTAATTCGACAAAATGTGCACTGACTGTCGAACACCCTCTATCATCAAATCTTCAAATCTAACATGTTTTTGATCGAATTGCGACGGTAAACCTATAGATCTAAGGCCGATCTACAAAACCCTATGTTTGGATTGAATCAAAACAGTCTAAACAAGCCTAGATCTAGGTTTTTATACTAACAGCCGCCGACACCCACTAAAACTATTAAAATCTTTGAATTTGAACGGTGAAAGTTAGTAATCTTACCTTTTCCATTATGAAGGTTGAGCGTGCCAACAATCCAATGAATCTTGGAAAGCAAGAGTGTGAGAATCAAGAACAAGAAAATTTGAGAGTGTTTGAGTGTGGGACGAAATGCAGTTCGATCGAAAGTGTTTGACCAACTGACCATTGACCCTCTATTTATACTACTGACCATCCGATCGGATTGTCATCCGATCCACTCTCTAACTTTTGACTTTTTGACATTTTGACAGTTTGACCTTTTATCAGGTTTAGTCAGTTTTAGAAATCCACTCAAGTATCTAGGTCCAAATAAATGACCCTAGGCACTCAATTTTGCCTACCAAGTCCAAGTTAATGACATTGGTTGACCCGAAACGAAACAACTGACATTTTGTACATCATTTTTCAATCATTTTTCAGAAAAAATTGTACTAGTTTCAACTTAATGAACTTGTATTTTGCTCTGAATTTTCCAAACTTTCAAGATTAGCTCCCAACCCTGTTGTCCAGTCCAGAAACTTCCTGCTCTGCTTCATGACTGAGAATCTGAAGATCAGCTTTCTTCCTTGGTTTGTCGAAAAACTAAAGCAAAAATGTAAAATCTTTTTGGGATTTTTAAGAAAGTTTATACTGAAACAAACTAAAATATTTTTAGGTTTAAATGCTAAAACTTGAAATAATATGCAGTAAAGTAAACATATTTACAAACACATTTTTGGTGAGCGTGTTAGGGATCATATCAGCTACCGACAAGTTACAAGTACCGTTGAGCTAGATTACACAATAAGTATTAAACAATTCACTTAGATTGCCGATATACTGATCCTTTTTAAATTCTTACACAGATTTCAACTTATTCAAGATACGATTTAATGTATTAAGAAATTAACTTATTCGCGTGTCCCACCTCAGAATATACTCTAGTATCCAGACTTCTATATTCAGTCTTACAGGTAAACGTACAATAATGATATCTGTAAAGGGTAGTGCGAGGCCATGAGAGCTCAGGTTAGAACTTTCGTTCAGACAGAGAGATGATGGCTTTACTTTTGGTGTGTCCCTCTTGGGGATCTTTTCTTCAACAGCACATGATTAGCATTTTGCAATATTTATCATTTTTTTATGCTGAGGGGAGGCTTTAAAGATTTAAAGCAGTGCAGAGTATTATACGAGGACTAGGCTATTGCTTCCGCAAAATCAGAAGTCCTGGTATAATACCCCAGATATCATCAAGTACATAGACCTAGTATGTCAGAAATAGAAAAACTTTCAAACAAGATTTCAGGGGTTATCTATATATCCGAGAGATGTTCCCCACGAAATAAGCAAGAAATGATTTTATGATGGCTTTACTTTTGGTGTGTCCCTCTTGGGGATCTTTTCTTCAACAGCACATGATTAGCATTTTGCAATATTTATCATTTTTTTATGCTGAGGGGAGGCTTTAAAGATTTAAAGCAGTGCAGAGTATTATACGAGGACTAGGCTATTGCTTCCGCAAAATCAGAAGTCCTGGTATAATACCCCAGATATCATCAAGTACATAGACCTAGTATGTCAGAAATAGAAAAACTTTCAAACAAGATTTCAGGGGTTATCTATATATCCGAGAGATGTTCCCCACGAAATAAGCAAGAAATGATTTTATGTTTATATCCAGAACAAATCTACTAAGCGTGTAAAAACCTATCAGCATATCATCAGTGAGAGTGTCTAACGCTTTTAAACATTACATATCTTTAGCATACTGTAACTGTCTAGCTGATGTACTATCATTTCCCCTTTTTTACACAAACTCTTTTTGGGTTTTCTATTGTTTTTGGATTTTGAAAATTTTCTCATGTTTTTGTATTTTTGCATTTTTTATTGTTTTTGTATTTTCTGAAATCTATCATTCTCCCCCTAAATACGAAAACAACTAAAAAGACGACAAACCAACGCAGTCTGCTTTTCAACATCGTCTGTAGTGGTTTTCTCATCAACGCCAAGTAACTCCTCCGCATCCGACAACAGATTCATACCATTCGATTTTAATAGATAGTGAAAACGTGATTTATCAAAAGCTTTGGTATGTAAGTCTGCCTTTTGTTCGTCGGTGTGGATTTCGCCTATTCGTATCAACTTCTTCTCGAAACAATCTCGGATGAAGTGATGACGAATTTCTATATGTTTAGTTTTAGCGTGATGTACCGGATTTTTCGTTATGTTGATTGCAGCCTCACTATCAACAAATATAGGAGATGTAAGAAATTGCAAACCTTAATCGCGCATCTGATGCTGAATCCATAGGATCTGAGAGCAGCAGCTGCTGGCAGATACGTACTCTGCTTCACATGTGGAAAGAGCAACAGAAGTTTGATTCTTACACTGCCAAGTAACCAATCTGGGTCCAAAGAATTGGCATCCTGCAGTTGTTGATTTTGCGTTGAGTTTGCAGCAACCGAAGTCAGAATCTGAGTATCCTTCGAGCTTGAAGTCATCATCTTTTGGATACCACAACCCCAGGCTTGACGTTTCTTTCAGGTAGCGTAGGATCCTCTTGACGATAGACATGTGCGAGGCTCTAGGACTCGACTGATATCGGGCCGCGAAGCAAGTTGGGTACATTATATCAACCCTTGATGCTGTTAAGTACATCAGCGAACCAATCATTGAGCGGTATAGCATCTCGTCGACCTTCTCTCCGGTGAGATCAGGGTTGATACCATGATTTGTTGCTAATGGGGTGGACATTGGCGCCGTCTCAGACATTCCAATTTTCTCTAGAACGTCGTAAACGTACTTTGTTTGATGTATGAAGCTTCCCTCAGGCATCTGATCGACTTGTAGCCCTAGAAAGAACTTCATCTCACCCATTGAAGACATCTCGAACTTCTGCTTCATCACTTCCTTGAAATCTTTGCAGAATTCATTGTTTGTTGACCCGAAAATAATGTCATCAACATATATCTGGACGATCAGAAGATGACTAGCGACTTCCTTCGTGAAGAGGGTAGCATCCACCTTTCCTCGGATAAAACCGTTGGCAAGCAAGTGTTGAGAGAGCATCTCGTACCAGGCTCTCGGGGCCTGATGCAAACCATACAGTGCTTTGTCCAAGAGGTAGACCTTATCTTTGTATATCGGGTCGGTAAAGCCCGGTGGCTGACCGACGTAGACCTCCTCTTTTACTTTTCCGTAAAGGAATGCCGACTTGACATCTAGCCGGTATACTTTGAAACCTTTCCATGAAGCAAAAACAAGGAATATTCTGATGGCTTCGAGTCGAGCAACTGGAGCATAAACCTCTGTGAAGTCTATCCCCTCTTGCTGACTAAAACCCTGGACTACGAGTCAAGCTTTGTTTCTAACAATCACTCCTCGGTCGTCTCTTTTGCATTTAAACACCCATTTTGTGTTTATCTTTCTGTGTCCGTCAGGCAGATCCACAAGTGTCCATACACCAAGTTTCTCGAATTGACTCAACTCCTCTTGCATAGCAATTACCCACGACTCCTCCGTCAGTGTTTCTTTGTATGTTCGTGGTTCTATCTGTGAAATAAAGCAACTGAGTGAGAATTCAGTTTGTAGTGGAGCAATTTTAGTATAAAAACAAGTAAGGCCATGGTCAATTTGGCTTCTTGTGCGAACTCCTGACTGCAGTTCTCCTATTATCAACTCCTCGGGGTGTTATGAAATAGTCCTTGGCATAACTTCACCAGGAACGTCCACCTCGCCTTCCAAATTAGTAACATTCTTATCCACAACTTGTTCATTGTCAAGAACTGTCTGATCTAAAGATTGGATCTGCTCCCCCTCAGATTCTGAATCACCACGATCAAAGGTAGGATTATCATCAGATTCTGAATCATCATCATTGACTGCCGTCCAATTTTCAGGAGCAGGCTCGCGTTCCGAAGAAGTCAGAGTTTACTGAACTTCATCGTTCTCTCCAGTGTTACTGGGACCAACTTTATCATCGTTGGAAGTTTGTTTTTGATGTTTAGAAGACCTTGCTGGAAATCTTCCTTGAGATGCTTCATATTCTTGTAAAATATCTAATTCATCAAAGTACTCTGGCTCTTCTTCTAGATCAAATGAATCCCATAGGGCATCATAATCGAATTGCCATGAGTCTGCGGGCTTCTGTGGAGGCATAGCATAGCCTTAACATTCAACATGCTGTGCTTCGATGATCCTTTTGAGACTGGGAACAAATACGCGTCTTAGTGGACTGGAATACCCTACGAAGATACCTTCTATGCTCTTTGACCCAAATTTTCCGTCAGGATCTAGAACTGTGCAGGGTGACTCGAACGGCTCTAGATATTCAAGATTTGGTTTATGATGGTTGATCAACTTGAAACATGTTTTGTTGTGCTTCTTAACTGTAAGTACCCTGTTGAGCGTATAGCAAGCGACTGAAACTGCTTCTCCCCAAAAATTGATTGGTAACTTTGAATCAGCTAGCGTCGTTCGCGCCGTTTCGGTCAGCGTTCTGTTCTTTCTCTCTGCAACTCCATTCTGTTGTGGAGTGTATGGTGCGCTGAACTCTTACAATATACCTCGCCGATCATATAATTCCTCCATTTTGTTGTTTTAGAATTTTGTACCGTTGTCACTTCTTAGTCTTCAAATGCGGGTTTGGTACAGATTCTCTATTTTTCTAAATTGCTTCAGTAAACTCTCAAATGTCTCATCTTTCGACTTCAGGAACATTACCCACGAGAATCTCGAATAGTCATCAGTGACTATTAGGCAATAGAGATCACCAGTAATGCTCTTGACATTCACAGGACCAAAGAGATCCATGTGAAGTCTTTCTAGTGGCTTCAAGACTGAGTTCATCTTTTTGCACGGATGGGATTTCTTTTGTTGCTTTCCCTTTATGCAACTTATACACTCTCCCTCCAGATGAAAACTCTTCAAATGAACACCTTTTACTAGATCATTATGCACCAGATAGTTCATCTTGCGTAGGTGAATGTGGTCCATCTTTCGATGCCACAGGTCTGACTCCTTTTCAGTAGCTCTTGATGAGAAGCACTGAGGTTGACCCGTGGTAGTCGTAGCAATGCTCATATCCAACACGTACAGATCATTAACCCTTGGTTCTCGCATGATGATCCACTCCTCGGGAATAACAAATCCCGGCTTCAGAATCAGACATTCCTTGTCAGTAAAGTGAGTTGAGTACATTCTGTCACATATTTGAGAAATGCTGAGTAAGTTGTTCTCCAGCTCTGCTATGTAGTTGACTCTCTCAAATGTAACGAATCCATTTGATAACGTTCCTTCCCCGATAATACGTCCTCCTTGATTTCTAGTAAAACCGACATATCCACCGTTGAAACCTCTAACATCGTATAGCAGGGTCTTTCTCCCTGTCATGTGCCGGGATGCTCCACTATCCATAATCCACTTTGAGATAGATCTCGGGAGTTCCTGCACATTTCACAAACATTTAGTTAGAAGTTGAAGCAACCCAAGCCTCCTTTGACTCGGGTAGCTTGATGTGGGTTGTTGCTGTGTACAAAGGTGGGAAGTTTTTGTCGTTCATTTTAAGACTCTCTTCGGATCCAGCCTCAACCTCTTTGTACAAAAAGAATTCGTCTTTCGGAGGTTGACCAGATGGTTGATCCTTCTTTGGAACATACTTCTTCCCTGGTGGGGTCGAAGTTTGTTTCTCAAGTTTTTCATAAAAATCCAAAGGTACATTCATCTTAACCGGTTTGGTTGAAGATGATTGTTTTGCAGCATCAGAAACCTTTGGTTTTGGAACACTTGATATCTTAGCTTCAGATTTAGGCTTCCAAGTTTGTTGTGGAGAAGCGATCCGTTTGTAAAATTGATAAGTTTTCTTTACCGACTGTTTTACAGGTTTAGTTTTGACTTTGATGCTTTCATTTTTCAAAATCTTCTTCTCAACAAACATTGGCGATTTGCCTTTGACATCATTTTTCTTTCTCGGATTCTCAACAACTGATGCATGTGAAGTGTGTATGGTTTTTAATGTATGTTTTATGCCCTTTTACACTTTTTAGTCAAGTTTTAAATTTATAAAACACGATATTTACTAACACTAAACACACATATGGGCAAGTGCACCCATCGTGAGCGTAGTATAGTGTTGGCAAGATACCGAGGTCGTCCAAGGAAATAAGAGCTTTTAGTACGGGTTTATCCTCAACGTCTAATCAAATCAAAAAGGTTAGAAAAAGGTTTTAAACTAGAAAAATAAAAACTAACTAAAATGCTGAAAAATAAAATAAAAGTAAAAACAGATAGACAAGATGAATCACTTGGCTCCGACTAGTGTATAGTGTAACCTTTGATTATTTCCGCACTTTTGCACTTTTTAAGAGATTATCTTAGTTATAGTAGTAGGCCCCTCTTTTGAAGGTGACGTTACCCTCAAACCCAGTAGTTTGAGTCAGCAAGGATACAATCCTAAAGGGTCGGATTATTGAAAGATAATTAATTAAGTTATTAATGCATATTATGGTAGGCCCTTCTTTTGAAGGTGACGTTACCCTCGGCTAAGTAGTCTGAGTCAGCTGGGATACAGTCCTAAGTAGCCGGGTTAAAGTATTAATAGTAGCTTACATATGAGGGGATCAAAGAGTTTGGTCCCCTGCCATCCAATACAGGTGGGTATTGAAGGAGGTCCTACTAAATTTGACCCAGGTCCTTGCAGGATCTATACACTGAACAAGGCAAGATTCTTACCAAACCGTTCCCTTAACCCCCGACCAGGTAGCCAACATATCTCCATATAGACCGTGGAGATATGAATGGTGAAAATCTTTTATTTTATATAGACAGTAAAATAATGCCAAGACACCACGGACAAAAGAAAAGGAAGAATCACCTTCAACATAAGAAACTAGTTATTAAAGTCATTAATACATAACCAAGTAAAAAGTGCAAAAAGATTAAAAATAAAAAGTATTACACTAGACAGTTGTCTTCACCAAGTGATGTAAGAGACTTAGGCAAACATGGCCTTTGGTTGTCAAGAACTCTTACGATCAATCTTGGATCCCGAGACGACTCACACACTCTATGATGGACAATGGATGATGGTGGTGGATGATGGTGTTGTGATGGTGGTGGGTGGTGGGTGAAGTGTGAGAGAGGTGGTGTGCCAAGGGATGGTTTGCAAATGAGCCAAGCACCCCTATTTATAGCCTGAACAGCAGCTCAGCATGGCCCCGTGTCCCTTGGGCACTGCCCCGTGTCCATCTTCTTCTCTGTCTTCATTAATTCCAGTTTGTCTGCATTAGTTGACCACGCCCCCGTGTCCGCTGGGCACGCCCCCATGTGCAGAAGCATATCTTTACTATCAAGATTTGCCTGGATTCTGCGAATCTTATAGTTGACCACGGCCCCGTGTCTGCTGAGCACGGCCCCGTGGTGGGCGATAGAAGCTTCTATAGATTTGTCTTTTACGCTGGCACTTGGGCACGCCCCCGTGTTCACTGAGCATGGGGCGTGTTCAACCTTCTGTTCTCTTGTTTTGCTTGGGAAGATGCTGTCGGGGAGGTCGGGCATGCCACGTTTGTTCTTTTTCTTGTATTTATGTTAGATTTAGCTGCCTTTTTGCTTCTTTTGTTAATTTGAGCTCATTTAATCCTGAAAATACAAAAGGAAGACAAAAACACACTTTTTCCAACATTAGTACTAAAAAAGGGTTAGTTTTATGCCACAATTGATGTAATTTATATGTTGCATTTTGTACACATCAAATACCCCCACACTTGAATCTTTGCTTGTCCTCAAGCAAAACTCTTTAAAATGTGGCTTTTACACTCCCAAATGGAATGGGTAGAAGAGAAGGTTTTTGGGCTTGTCAAAGAGTGTCAGGATTTCCAAGATTCTTTATTAAGTTTTATTTTTTATTTATTTATAATCCTATTTGTCATGATTTATTTAAAACATTACATAAGATAAATTACTTATTAGGGCATCACATGCCTTTTTAAAATTCCATTTATATACAAGTTCACATAACTCACGGGGGATCTCTCAACACTCGGCCGAATATGTATTTTAGTGAATCACTCGAGAGCGGCATGGAACTTATTCCTACCATAGGCTTGTCAAGCGATCAATCCTCCTCCTTTTTTAACTATATACCTTTGTAAATATAAAGAGGACATTTGGGTGAAGGGTTAGGCTTGGGTTAAAGGTAGGTGGTTGGGTTAGTGGTTAGTAAAAGGGCGAAAGGCGTAAAAAGCGTCGGTTTTCGTAAGACTTTTTATTTTTGCAATTTTTATTTTGATGAAGCCATTATTCAAACAAAGTTATTTTTGATGAACTTGTTTGTTTATTTCTCTTTTGCTTCATCATCAACAATTTTTTTTTTTTGAAAAGTCATACGAAAAACCGAGCTTGTTACGAAAACAAAGGGTTAAAAAAAGGTTTTGGTGGGTGAAAGGGTGTTTGTTTTTGGGTTAAGAAATGAAAAAGTTTAGGCTCAAAGGGGTTAACTAGGGGGATTTTGGGTAGGTGGTAAAAAAAAAAGAAGAAAAATAATGGTGTAGAAATAAAAAGGGTTAGTCCTAATGCCTCCATCATTTACTTACTCGGGTTTAAGTTGGTAAGGACCGGGAATGTATCGTCGTGGCAAGTTCTAGAGTTGTAAGAACCAAGCGGCTATTCACACAAGAAACGAAAAATGAGCATTTAGTTTAAAGATATGTATTTGTATGCTCAATAAAGGCTCAAAACTCACTTTTTGTGGGAATG
>JARYGA010022187.1:0-32922 GCA_030545235.1 Helianthus tuberosus
CCATTTGTTGATTGTTTTTTGGTGTCTAATCCGCATATATATCACCATTGCCCTTGATTTTCTTGACTGTATATCTCTTAAATGTCAACATATACAAGTGTGATTTAGTTTACGAAGATTTTTCAATGCCGATAAACTCGATCAGAGAGTAAAAAATGCGTAAGGTTCACAATGGTGTAAAATTAAAATGAGATATTTCGGGCTAGGAATCGAGTTACTGGAACAAGGGTCAAACCAACCACCCAAGAAGCGGCTTTTCGTCCCACCAGACCTTTCTACATCAATTAGGAATCTGATGCCGTCACTAAACACATTCCTTAAATTGTAGCCATTTGTTGAGTGTTTTTTTGGTGTCTAATCCGCATATATATCACCATTGCCCTTGATTTTCTTGACTGTATATCTCTTAAATGTCGAAATATACACGTGTGATTTAGTTTACAAAGATTTTTCAATGCCAAGAACCTCGATCTGAGTGTAAAAAAGGCGTAAGGTTCACAATGGTGTAAAATTAAAATGGGATATACAAGGCTAGGATTTGAGTTACAGGAACAAGGGCCAAACCAACCACCCAAGAATGGAATCGTCGAGCGAAAACACTTGACAACCTCTTAGAAGCAGCTTTTCTTGCCACCAGACCTTTCTCCATCAATTAAGAATCTGATGCCGTCACTAAACACATTCCGTAAATTGTAGCCATTTGTTGAGTGTGTTTTTTTTGTGTCTAATTCCTATATATATCACCATTGCCCTTGATTTTCTTGATTTTTTATCTCTTAAATGTCGACATATACACGTGTGATCTAGTTTACAAAGATTTTTCAGTGACAAGAACCTCGATCAGAGAGTAAAAAAGGCGTAAGGTTCACAATGGAGTAAAATTAAAATGGGATTTACCGGGCTAGGATTCGAGTTACAGGAACAACGGTCAAACCAACCACCCAAGAATGGAATCGTCGAGCGAAAACACTTGACAACCTCCTAAAAGCAGCTTTTCTTACCACCAGACCTTTCTCCATCAATTAGAAATCTGATGCCGTCACTAAACACATTCCTTAAATTGTAGCCATTTGTTGAGTGTTTTTTTTGGTGCCTAATCCGCATATATATCACCATTGCCCTTGATTTTCTTGACTGTATATCTCTTAAATGTCAACATATACACGTGTGATTTAGTTTACGAAGATTTTTCAATGCCGAGAAACTCGATCAGAGAGTAAAAAATGCGTAAGGTTCACAATGGTGTAAAATTAAAATGGGATATACCAGGCTAGGATTCGAGTTACTGGAACAAGGGTTAAACCAACCACCCAAGAAGCGGCTTTTCATCCCACCAGACCTTTCTCCATCAATTAGGAATCTGATGCCGTCACTAAACACATTCCTTAAATTGTAGGCATTTGTTGAATGTTTTATGGTGTCTCATCCGCATATATATCACCATTGCCCTTGATTTTCTTGACTGTATATCTCTTAAATGTCGACATATACACGTGTGATTTAGTTTGCAAAGATTTTTCAATGCCGAGAACCTCGATCTGAGTGTAAAAAAGGCGTAAGGTTCACAATGGTGTAAAATTAAAATGGGATATACATGGCTAGGATTTGAGTTACAGGAACAAGGGCCAAACCAACCACCCAAGAATGGAATCGTCGAGCGAAAACACTTGACAACCTCTTAGAAGCAGCTTTTCTTGGCACCAGACCTTTCTACATCAATTAGGAATCTGATGCCGTCGCTAAACACATTCCGTAAATTGTAGCCATTTGTTGTGTGTGTTTTTTTTGTGTCTAATCCGCATATATATCACCATTGCCCTTGATTTTCTTGATTGTTTATCTCTTAAATGTCGACATATACACGTGTGATCTAGTTTACAAAGATTTTTCAGTGACAAGAACCTCGATCAGAGAGTAAAAAAGGCGTAAGGTTCACAATGGTGTAAAATTAAAATGGGATTTACCGGGCTAGGATTCGAGTTACAGGAACAACGGTCAAACCAACCACCCAAGAATGGAATCGTCGAGCGAAAACACTTGACAACCTCCTAAAAGCAGCTTTTCTTACCACCAGACATTTCTCCATCAATTAGAAATCTGATGCCGTCACTAAACACATTCCTTAAATTGTAGCCATTTGTTGAGTGTTTTTTTGGTGTCTAATCCGCATATATATCACCATTGCCCTTGATTTTCTTGATTGTATATCTCTTAAATGTCGACATATACACGTGTGATCTAGTTTACAAAGATTTTTCAGTGCCAAGAACCTCGATCAGAGAGTAAAAAAGGCGTAAGGTTCACAATGGTGTATAATTAAAATGAGATATACCGGGCTAGGATTCGAGTTACAGGAACAAGGGTCAAACCAACCACCCAAGAATGGAATCGTCGAGCGAAAACACTTGACAACCTCCTAGAAGCAACTTTTCTTGCCACCAGACCTTTCTCCATCAATTAAGAATTTGATGCCGTCACTAAACACATTCCGTAAATTGTAGCCATTTGTTGAGTGTGTTTTTTTTGTGTCTAATTCCCATATATATCACCATTGCCCTTGATTTTCTTGATTTTTTATCTCTAAAATGTCGACATATACACGTGTGATCTAGTTTACAAAGATTTTTCAGTGACAAGAACCTCGATCAGAGAGTAAAAAAGGCGTAAGGTTCACAATGGAGTAAAATTAAAATGGGATTTACCGGGCTAGGATTCGAGTTACAGGAACAACGGTCAAACCAACCGCCCAAGAATGGAATCGTCGAGCGAAAACACTTGACAACCTCCTAAAAGCAGCTTTTCTTACCACCAGACCTTTCTCCATCAATTAGAAATCTGATGCCGTCACTAAACACATTCCTTAAATTGTAGCCATTTGTTGAGTGTTTTTTTTGGTGCCTAATCCGCATATGTATCACCATTGCCCTTGATTTTCTTGACTGTATATCTCTTAAATGTCAACATATACACGTGTGATTTAGTTTACGAAGATTTTTCAATGCCGAGAAACTCGATCAGAGAGTAAAAAATGCGTAAGGTTCACAATGGTGTAAAATTAAAATGGGATATACCGGGCTAGGAATCGAGTTACTGGAACAAGGGTTAAACCAACCACCCAAGAAGCGGCTTTTCATCCCACCAGACCTTTCTCCATCAATTAGGAATCTGATGCCGTCACAAAACACATTCCTTAAATTGTAGCCATTTGTTGAATGTTTTTTTGGTGTCTAATCCGCATATATATCACCATTGCCCTTGATTTTCTTGACTTTATATCTCTTAAATGTCAACATATACACGTGTGATTTAGTTTGCAAAGATTTTTCAATGCCGAGAACCTCGATCTGAGTGTAAAAAAGGCGTAAGGTTCACAATGGTGTAAAATTAAAATGGGATATACATGGCTAGGATTTGAGTTACAGGAACAAGGGCCAAACCAACCACCCAAGAATGGAATCGTCGAGCGAAAACACTTGACAACCTCTTAGAAGCAGCTTTTCTTGCCACCAGACCTTTCTACATCAATTAGGAATCTGATGTCGTCGCTAAACACATTCCGTAAATTGTAGCCATTTGTTGAGTGTGTTTTTTTTGTGTCTAATCCGCATATATATCACCATTGCCCTTGATTTTCTTGATTGTTTATCTCTTAAATGTCGACATATACACGTGTGATCTAGTTTACAAAGATTTTTCAGTGACAAGAACCTCGATCAGAGAGTAAAAAAGGCGTAAGGTTCACAATGGTGTAAAATTAAAATGGGATTTACCGGGCTAGGATTCGAGTTACAGGAACAACGGTCAAACCAACCACCCAAGAATGGAATCGTCGAGCGAAAACACTTGACAACCTCCTAAAAGCAGCTTTTCTTACCACCAGACCTTTCTCCATCAATTAGAAATCTGATGCCGTCACTAAACACATTCCTTAAATTGTAGCCAATTGTTGAGTGTTTTTTTGGTGTCTAATCCGCATATATATCACCATTGCCCTTGATTTTCTTGATTGTATATCTCTTAAATGTCGACATATACACGTGTGATCTAGTTTACAAAGATTTTTCAGTGCCAAGAACCTCGATCAGAGAGTAAAAAAGGCGTAAGGTTCACAATGGTGTATAATTAAAATGAGATATACCAGGCTAGGATTCGAGTTACAGGAACAAGGGTCAAACCAACCACCCAAGAATGGAATCGTCGAGCGAAAACACTTGACAACCTCCTAGAAGAAGCTTTTCTTGCCACCAGACCTTTCTCCATCAATTAGGAATCTGATGCCGTCACTAAACACATTCCTTAAATTGTAGACATTTGTTGAGTGTTTTTTTTCGGTGTCTAACCCGCATATATATCACCATTGCCCTTGATTTTCTGGACTGTATATTTTTAAATGTCGACATATACACGTGTGATTTAGTTTGCAATGATTTTTCAGTGCCAAGAACCTTGATCAGAAAGTAAAAAAGGCGTAAGGCTCACAATGGTGTAAAATTAAAATGGGATATACCAGGCTAGGATTCGAGTTACAGGAACAAGGGTCAAACCAACCAACCAAGAATGGAATCGTCGAGTGAAAACACTTGATAACCTCCTAGAAGCAACTTTTCTTGCCACCAGACCTTTCTCCATCAATTAGGAATTAGAAATCTGATGCCATCACTAAACACATTCCTTAAATTGTAGCCATTTGTTGAGTGTTTTTTTTTTGGTGTCTAATCCGCATATATATCACCATTGCCCTTGATTTTCTTGACTGTATATTTTTAAATGTCGACATATACACGTGTGATTTAGTTTGAAAAGATTTTTCAGTGCCGAGAACCTCGATCAGAAAGTAAAAAAGGCGTAAGGCTCACAATGGTGTAAAATTAAAATGGGATATACCGGGCTAGGATTCGAGTTACAGGAACAAGGATCAAACCAACCAACCAAGAATGGAATCGTCGAGTGAAAACACTTGATAACCTCCTAGAAGCAACTTTTCTTGCCACCAGACCTTTCTTCATCAATTAGGAATTAGGAATCTGATGCCATCACTAAACACATTCCTTAAATTGTAGCCATTTGTTGAGTGTTTTTTTTTGGTGTCTAATCCGCATATATATCACCATTGCCCTTGATTTCTTGATTGTATATCTCTTAAATGTCAACATATACACGTGTGATTTAGTTTACGAAGATTTTTCAGTGCCGAGAACCTCGATCAGAGAGTAAAAAAGGCGTAACGTTCAAAATGGTGTAAAATTAAAATGGGATATACCGGGCTAGGATTCGAGTTACAGGAACAAGGGTCAAACCAACCACCCAAGAAGCAGCTT
Source organism: Helianthus tuberosus (assembly GCA_030545235.1). Classification (NCBI taxonomy): domain Eukaryota; kingdom Viridiplantae; phylum Streptophyta; class Magnoliopsida; order Asterales; family Asteraceae; genus Helianthus; species Helianthus tuberosus. The sequence continues at coordinate 5,319 of JARYGA010022187.1, forward strand.
TTCTTCCCACCAGACCTTTCTCCATCAATTAGGAATCTGATGCCGTCACTAAACACATTCCATAAATTGTAGCCATTTGTTGAGTGTTTTTTTTGGTGTCTAATCCGCATATATATCACCATTGCCCTTGATTTTCTTGACTGTATATCTCTTAAATGTCGACATATACACGTGTGATTTAGTTTACAAAGATTTTTCAATGCCGAGAACCTCGATCTGAGTATAAAAAAGGCATAAGGCTCACAATGGTGTAAAATTAAAATGGGATATACATGGCTAGGATTTGAGTTAGAGGAACAAGGGCCAAACCAACCACCCAAGAATGGAATCGTCGAGCGAAAACACTTGACAACCTCTTAGAAGCAGCTTTTCTTGCCACCAGACCTTTCGCCATCAATTAGGAATCTGATGCGTCACTAAACACATTCCGTAAATTGTAGCCATTTGTTGAGTGTGTTTTTTTTGTGTCTAATCCGCATATATATCACCATTGCCCTTGATTTTCTTGATTGTATATCTCCTAAATGTCGATATATACACGTGTGATCTAGTTTACAAAGATTTTTCAGAGCCAAGAACCTCGATCAGAGAGTAAAAAAGGCGAAAGTTTCACAATGGAGTAAAATTAAAATGGGATTTACCGGGTTGGGATTCGGGTTACAGGAACAACGGTCAAACCAACCACCCAAGAATGGAATCGTCGAGCGAAAACACTTGACAACCTCCTAAAAGCAGCTTTTCTTACCACCAGTCCTTTCTCCATCAATTAGAAATCTGATGCCGTCACTAAACACATTACTTAAATTGTAGCCATTTGTTGAGTGTTTTTTTTTGTGTCTAATCCGTATATATATCACCATTGCCCTCGATTTTCTTGATTGTATATCTCTTAAATGTCGACATATACACATGTGATCTAGTTTACAAAGATTTTTCAGTGCCAAGAACCTCGATCAGAGAGTAAAAAAGGCGTAAGGTTCACAATGGTGTAAAATTAAAATGAGATATACCGGGCTAGGATTCTAGTTACAGGAACAATGGCCAAACCAACCACCCAAGAATGGAATCGGCGAGCGAAAACACTTGACAACATCCTAGAAGCAGCTTTTCTTGCCACCAGACCTTTTTCCATCAATTAGGAATCTAATCCGTCACTAAACACATTCCTTAAATTGTATCTATTTGTTGAGTGTTTTTTTTTGTGTCTAATCCGCATATATATCACCATTGCCCTTGATTTTCTTGACTGTATATCTCTTAAATGTCAACATATAAACGTGTGATTTAGTTTACGAAGATTTTTCAATGCCGAGAACCTCGATCAGAGAGTAAAAAAGGCGTAAGGTTCACAATGGTGTAAAATTAAAATGGGATATACCGGGCTAGGATTCGAGTTACAGGAACAAGGGTCAAACCAACCACCCAAGAAGCAGCTTTTCTTCCCACCAGACCTTTCTCCATCAATTAGGAATCTGATGCCGTCACTAAACACATTCCTTAAATTGTAGCCATTTGTTGAGTGTTTTTTTTGGTGTCTAATCCACATATATATCACCATTGCCCTTGATTTTCTTGACTATATATCTCTTAAATGTCGACATATACACGTGTGATTTAGTTTACAAAGATTTTTCAATGCCGAGAACCTCGATCTGAGTATAAAAAAGGTGTAAGTTTCACAATGGTGTAAAATTAAAATGGGATATACATGGCTAGGATTTGAGTTACAGGAACAAGGGCCAAACCAACCACCCAAGAATGGAATCGTCGAGCGAAGACACTTGACAACCTCTTAGAAGCAGCTTTTCTTGCCACCAGACCTTTCTCCATCAATTAGGAATCTGATGCGTCACTAAACACATTCCGTAAATTGTAGCCATTTGTTGAGTGTGTTTTTTTTTGTGTCTAATCCGCGTATATATCACCATTGCCCTTGATTTTCTTGATTGTATTTCTCTTAAATGTCGATATATACACGTGTGATCTAGTTTACAAAGATTTTTCAGTGCCAAGAACCTCGATCAGAGAGTAAAAAAGGCGAAAGTTTCACAACGGTGTAAAATTAAAATGGGATTTACCGGGCTAGGATTCGGGTTACAGGAACAACGGTCAAACCAACCACCCAAGAATGGAATCGTCGAGCGAAAACACTTGACATCCTCCTAAAAGCACCTTTTCTTACCACCAGACCTTTCTCCATCAATTAGAAATCTGATGCCGTCACTAAACACATTACTTAAATTGTAGCCATTTGTTGAGTGTTTTTTTTGTGTCTAATCCGCGTATATATCACCATTGCCCTAGATTTTCTTGATTGTATATCTCTTAAATGTCGACATATACACGTGTGATCTAGTTTACAAAGATTTTTCAGTGCCAAGAACCTCGATCAGAGAGTAAAAAAGGCGTAAGGTTCACAATGGTGTAAAATTAAAATGAGATATACCGGGCTAGGATTCTAGTTACAGGAACAATGGCCAACCCAACCACCCAAGAATGGAATCGGCGAGCGAAAACACTTGACAACATCCTAGAAATAGCTTTTCTTGCCACCAGACCTTTTTCCATCAATTAGGAATCTAATCCGTCACTAAACACATTCCTTAAATTGAATCTATTTGTTGAGTGTTTTTTTTTTTGTGTCTAATCCGCATATATATCACCATTGCCCTTGATTTTCTTGACTGTATATCTCTCAAATGTCAACATATACACGTGTGATTTAGTTTACGAAGATTTTTCAATGCCGAGAACCTCGATCAGAGAGTAAAAAAGGCGTAAGGTTCACAATGGTGTAAAATTAAAATGGGATATACCGGGCTAGGATTCGAGTTACAGGAACAATGGCCAAACCAACCACCCAAGAATGGAATCGGCGAGCGACAACCCTTGACAACCTCCTAGAAGCAGCTTTTCTTGCCACCAGACCTTTTTCCATCAATTAGGAATCTGATGCCGTCACTAAACACATTCCTTAAATTGTAGCTATTTGTTGAGTGTTTTTTTTGGTGTCTAATCCGCATATATATCACCATTGCCCTTGATTTTCTTTACTGTATATCTCTTAAATGTCAACTTATACACATGTGATTTAGTTTACAAAGGTTTTTCAATGCCGAGAACCTCGATCAGAGAGTAAAAAAGGCGTAAGGCTCACATTGTTGTAAAATTAAAATGGGATATACCGGGCTAGAATTCTAGTTACAGGAACAAGGTCAAACCAACCACCCAAGAATGGAATCGTCGAGCGAAAAACACTTGACAACCTCCTAGAAGCAGCTTTTCTTGCCACCAGACCTTTCTCCATCAATTAGGAATCTGATGCCGTCACTAAACACATTCCTTAAATTGTAGCCATTTGTTGATTGTTTTTTTTGGTGTCTAATCCGCATATATATCACCATTGCCCTTGATTTTCTTGACTGTATATCTCTTAAATGTCAACATATACACGTGTGATTTAGTTCACGAAGATTTTTCAATGCCGAGAACCTCGATCAGAGATTAAAAATGGCGTAAGGTTCACAATGGTGTAAAATTAAAATGGGATATACCGGGCTAGGATTCTAGTTACAGGAACAAGGGCCAAACCAACCACCCAAGAATGGAATCGTCGAGCGAAAAACGCTTGACAACCTCCTAGAAGCAGCTTTTCTTGCCACCAGACCTTTCTCCATCAATTAGGAATCTGATGCCGTCACTAAACACATTCCTTAAATTGTAGCCATTTGTTGAGTGTTTTTTTTGTTGTCTAATCCACATATATATCACCATTGCCCTTGATTTTCTTGACTATATATCTCTTAAATGTCGATATATACACGTGTGATTTAGTTTACAAAGATTTTTCAATGCCGAGAACCTCGATCTGAATATAAAAAAGGGGTAAGGTTCACAATGGTGTAAAATTAAAATGGGATATACATGGCTAGGATTTGAGTTACAGGAACAAGGGCCAAACCAACCACCCAAGAATGGAATCGTCGAGCGAAGACACTTGACAACCTCTTAGAAGCAGCTTTTCTTGCCACCAGACCTTTCTCCATCAATTAGGAATCTGATGCGTCACTAAACACATTCCGTAAATTGTAGCCATTTGTTGAGTGTGTTTTTTTTTGTGTCTAATCCGCGTATATATCACCATTACCCATGATTTTCTTGATTGTATTTCTCTTAAATGTCGATATATACACGTGTGATATAGTTTACAAAGATTTTTCAGTGCCAAGAACCTCGATCAGAGAGTAAAAAAGGCGAAAGTTTCACAACGGTGTAAAATTAAAATGGGATTTACCAGGCTAGGATTCGGGTTACAGGAACAACGGTCAAACCAACCACCCAAGAATGGAATCGTCGAGCGAAAACACTTGACAACCTCCTAAAAGCAGCTTTTCTTACCACCAGACCTTTCTCCATCAATTAGAAATCTGATGCCGTCACTAAACACATTACTTAAATTGTAGCCATTTGTTGAGTGTTTTTTTTGTGTCTAATCCGCGTATATATCACCATTGCCCTAGATTTTCTTGATTGTATATCTCTTAAATGTCGACATATACACGTGTGATCTAGTTTACAAAGATTTTTCAGTGCCAAGAACCTCGATCAGAGAGTAAAAAAGGCGTAAGGTTCACAATGGTGTAAAATTAAAATGAGATATACGGGGCTAGGATTCTAGTTACAGGAACAATCGCCAAACCAACCACCCAAGAATGGAATCGGCGAGCGAAAAAACTTGACAACATCCTAGAAATAGCTTTTCTTGCCACCAGACCTTTTTCCATCAATTAGGAATCTAATCCGTCACTAAACACATTCCTTAAATTGAATCTATTTGTTGAGTGTTATTTTTTTGTGTCTAATCCGCATATATATCACCATTGCCCTTGATTTTCTTGACTGTATATCTCTCAAATGTCAACATATACACGTGTGATTTAGTTTACGAAGATTTTTCAATGCCGAGAACCTCGATCAGAGAGTAAAAAAGGCGTAAGGTTCACATTGGTGTAAAATTAAAATGGGATATACCGGGCTAGGATTCGAGTTACAGGAACAATGGCCAAACCAACCACCCAAGAATGGAATCGGCGAGCGAAAACCCTTGACAACCTCCTAGAAGCAGCTTTTCTTGCCACCAGACCTTTTTCCATCAATTAGGAATCTGATGCCGTCTCTAAACACATTCCTTAAATTGTAGCTATTTGTTGAGTGTTTTTTTTGGTGTCTAATCCGCATATATATCACCATTGCCCTTGATTTTCTTGACTGTATATCTCTTAAATGTCAACATTTACACATGTGATTTAGTTTACAAAGGTTTTTCAATGCCGAGAACCTCGATCAGAGAGTAAAAAAGGCGTAAGGCTCACATTGTTGTAAAATTAAAATGGGATATACCGGGCTAGAATTCTAGTTACAGGAACAAGGGCCAAACCAACCACCCAAGAATGGAATCGGCGAGCAAAAAACACTTGACAACCTCCTAGAAGCAGCTTTTCTTGCCACCAGACCTTTCTCCATCAATTAGGAATCTGATGCCGTCACTAAACACATTCCTTAAATTGTAGCCATTTGTTGATTGTTTTTTTTGGTGTCTAATCCGCATATATATCACCATTGCCCTTGATTTTCTTGACTGTATATCTCTTAAATGTCAACATATACACGTGTGATTTAGTTTACGAAGATTTTTCAATGCCGAGAACCTCGATCAGAGATTAAAAATGGCGTAAGGTTCACAATGGTGTAAAATTAAAATGGGATATACCGGGCTAGGATTCTAGTTACAGGAACAAGGGCCAAACCAACCACCCAAGAATGGAATCGTCGAGCGAAAAACACTTGACAACCTCCTAGAAGCAGCTTTTCTTGCCACCAGACCTTTCTCCATCAATTAGGAATCTGATGCCGTCACTAAACACATTCCTTAAATTGTAGCCATTTGTTGATTGTTTTTTTTTGGTGTCTAATCCGCATATATATCACCATTGCCCTTTATTTTCTTGAATGTATATCTCTTAAATGTCAACATATACACGTGTGATTTATTTAAGAAGATTTTTCAACGCCAAGAACCTTGATCAGAGAGTAAAAAAGGCGTAAGGTTCAAAATGGTGTAAAATTAAAATGGGATATACCGGGCGAGGATTCGAGGTACAGGAACAAGGGTCAAACCAACCACCCAAGAAGAAGCTTTTCTTGCCACCAGACCTTTCTCCATCAATTAGGAATCTGATGCCGTCACTATACACATTCCGTAAATTGTAGCCATTTTTTGAGTGTGTTTTTTTAGTGTCTAATCCGCATATATATCACCATTGCCCTTGATTTTCTTGACTGTATATATCTCTTAAATGTCAACATATACACGTGTGATTTAGTTTACTGAGATTTTTCAATGCCGAGAACCTCGATCAGAGAGTAAAAAAGGCATAAGGTTCACAATGGTGTAAAATTAAAATGGGAATTACCAGGCTAGGATTCGAGTTACAGGAACAAGGGCCAAACCAACCACCCAAGAATGGAATCGTCGACCGAAAACACTTGACAACCTCCTAGAAGCAGCTTTTCTTGCCACCAGACCTTTCTCCATCAATTAGGAATAATTAGGAATCTGATGCCATCACTAAACACATTCCTTAAATTGTAGCCATTTGTTGAATGTTTTTTTTGGTGTCTAATCCGCATATATATCACCGTTGCCCTTGATTTTCTTGACTGTATATCTCTTTAATGTCAACATATACACCTGTTATTTAGTTTTCGAAGATTTTTCAATGCCGAGAACCTCGATCAGAGAGTAAAAATGGCGTAAGGTTCTCAATGATGTAAAATTAAAATGGGATATACCGGGCTAAGATTCGAGTTACAGGAACAAGGGCCAAACCAACCACCCAAGAATGGAATCGTCGAGCGAAATCACTTGACAACCTCCTAAAAGCAACTTTTCTTACCACCAGACATTTCTCCATCAATTAGGAATCTGATGACGTCACTAAACACATTCCTTAAATTGTAGCCATTTGTTAAGTGTTTTTTTTTGGTGTCTAATTCGCATTTATCTCACCATTGCCCTTGATTTTCTTGACTGTATATCTCTTAAATGTCAACATATACACGTGTGATTCAGTTTACGAAGATTTTTCAATTCCGAGAACCTCGATCAGAGAGTAAAAAAGGCGTAAGGTTCACAATGGTGTAAAATTAAAATGGGATATACCGGTCTAGGATTTGACTTACAGGAACAAGGGCCAAACCAACCGCCCAAGAGTGGAATCGTCGAGGGAAAACACTTGACAACCTCCTAGAAGTAGCTTTTTTTGCCACTAGATCTTTCTCCATCAGTTAGGAATCTGATGCCATCACTAAACAAATTCCTTAAATTATAGCCATTTGTTGAGTGTTTTTTTTTTGGTGTCTAATCAGCATATATATCACCATTGCCCTTGATTTTCATGACTGTATATCTCTTAAATGTCAACATATACACCCGTGATTTAGTTTACGAAGATTTTTCAATGTCGAGAACCTAGATCAGCGAGCAAAAAAGGTGTAAGGTTCACAATGGTGTAAAATTAAAATGGGATATACCGGGCTAGGATTCGGGTTACAAGAACAAGGGCCAAACCAACCACCCAAGAATCGAATCGTCGAACGAAAACACTTGACAACCTCCTAGAAGCAGCTTTTCTTGACACCAGACCTTTCTCCATCAATTAGGAATCTGATGCCGTCACTAAACACATTCCTTAACTAGTAGCCATTTGTTGAGTGTTTTGTTTGTGTCTAATCCGCATATATATCACCATTGCCCTTGATTTTCATGACTGTATATCTCTTAAATGTCAACATATACACCCGTGATTTAGTTTACGAAGATTTTTCAATGTCGAGAACCTAGATCAGCGAGCAAAAAAGGTGTAAGGTTCACAATGGTGTAAAATTAAAATGGGATATACCGGGCTAGGATTCGGGTTACAAGAACAAGGGCCAAACCAACCACCCAAGAATCGAATCGTCGAACGAAAACACTTGACAACCTCCTAGAAGCAGCTTTTCTTGACACCAGACCTTTCTCCATCAATTAGGAATCTGATGCCGTCACTAAACACATTCCTTAACTAGTAGCCATTTGTTGAGTGTTTTGTTTGTGTCTAATCCGCATATATATCACCATTGCCCTTGATTTTCATGACTGTATATCTCTTAAATGTCAACATATACACCCGTGATTTAGTTTACGAAGATTTTTCAATGTCGAGAACCTAGATCAGCGAGCAAAAAAGGTGTAAGGTTCACAATGGTGTAAAATTAAAATGGGATATACCGGGCTAGGATTCGAGTTACAGGAACAAGGGCCAAACCAACCACCCAAGAATCGAATCGTCGAACGAAAACACTTGACAACCTCCTAGAAGCAGCTTTTCTTGACACCAGACCTTTCTCCATCAATTAGGAATCTGATGCCGTCACTAAACACATTCCTTAACTAGTAGCCATTTGTTGAGTGTTTTGTTTGTGTCTAATCCGCATATATATCACCATTGCCCTTGATTTTCATGACTGTATATCTCTTAAATGTCAACATATACACCCGTGATTTAGTTTACGAAGATTTTTCAATGTCGAGAACCTAGATCAGCGAGCAAAAAAGGTGTAAGGTTCACAATGGTGTAAAATTAAAATGGGATATACCGGGCTAGGATTCGAGTTACAGGAATAAGGGCCAAACCAACCACCCAATAATGGAATCGTCGAGCGAAAACACTTGACAACCTCTTAGAAGCAGCTTTTCTTGCCACCAGACCTTTCTTCATCAATTAGGAATCAGATGGCGTCACTAAACACATTCCTTAAAGTGTAGCCATTTGTTGAGTGTTTTTTTTTGTGTTTAATCCTCATATATATCACCACTGCCCTTGATTTTCTTGACTGTATATCTCTTAAATGTCAACATATACACGTGTGATTTAGTTTACGAAGATTTTTCAGTGCCGAGAACCTCGATTAGAGGGTAAAAAAGGCGTAAGGTTCACAATAGTGAAAAATTAACATGGGATATATCGGGCTAGGATTCGAGTTACAGGAACAAGGGCAAAACCAACCACCCAAGAATGGAATCGTCGAGCGAAAACACTTGACAACCCCCTAGAAGCAGCTTTTCTTGCCACCAGACCATTCTCCATCAATTAGGAATTTGATGTCGTCACTAAACACATTCCATAAATTGTAGCCATTTGTTGAGTGTTTTTTTTTGTGTCTAATCCGCATATATATATTACCATTGCCCTTGATTTTCTTGACTATATATCTCTTAAATGTCAACATATACACGTGTGATTTAGTTTACGAAGATTTTTCAATGCGGAGAACCTCGATCAGAGAGTAAAAAGGCGTAAGGTTCACAATAGTGTAAAATTAAATGGGATATATCGGGCTAGGATTCGAGTTTCCGGAACAAAGGCAAAACCAACCACCCAAGAATGGAATCGTCGAGCGAAAACACTTGACAACCCCCTAGAAGCAGCTTTTCTTGCCACCAGACCTTTCTCCATCAACTAGGAATCTGATGTCGTCACTAAACACATTCCTTAAATTGTAGCTATTTGTTGAGTGTTTTTTTTGGTGTCTAATCCGCATATATATCACCATTGCCCTTGATTTTCTTGACTATATATCTCTTAAATGTCAACATATACACGTGTGATTCAGTTTACGAAGACTTTTCAATTCCGAGAACCTCGATCAGAGAGTAAAAAAGGCGTCAGGTTCACAATGGTGTAAAATTAAAATGGGATATACCGGTCTAGGATTCGAGTTACAGGAACTAGGGCCAAACCAAACACCCAAGAATGGAATCGTCGAGGGAAAACACTTGCCAACCTCCTAGAAGCAGCTTTTTTTGCCACTAGATCTTTCTCCATCAGTTAGGAATCTGATGCCATCACTAAACACATTCCTTAAATTATAGACATTTGTTGAGTATTTTTTTGGTGTCTAATCAGCATATATATCATCATTGCCCTTGATTTTCTTGACTGTATATCTCTTAAATGTCAACATATACACGTGTGATTTAGTTTACGAAGATTTTTCAATGTCGAGAAACTAGATCAGAGAGCAAAAAAGGCGTAAGGTTCACAATGGTGTAAAATTAAAATGAGATATACCGGGCTTGGATTCGGGTTACAAGAACAAGGGCCAAACCATCCACCCAAGATTGGAATCGTCGAACGAAAACACTTGACAACCTCCTAGAAGCAGCTTTTCTTGACACCAGATCTTTCTCCTTCAATTAGGAATCTGATGTCGTCACTAAACACATTCCTTAACTAGTAGCCATTTGTTGAGTGTTTTTTTTTTGTGTCTAATCCGCATATATATCACCATTGCCCTTGATTTTCTTGACTGTATATCTTTTAAATGTCAGCATATACACGTGTGATTTAGTTTACGAAGATTTTTCAATGCCGATAACCTCGATTAGAGAGTAAAAAAGGCGTAAGGTTCACAATGGTGTAAAATTAACATGGGATATATCGGGCTAGGATTCGAGTTACAGGAACAAGGGCCAAACCAACTACCCAAGAATGGAATCGTCGAGCGAAAACACTTGACAACCCCCTAGAAGCAGCTTTTCTTGCCAACAGACCTTTCTCCATCAATTAGGAATCTGATGTCGTCACTAAACACATTCCTTAAATTGTAGCTATTTGTTGAGTGTTTTTTTGGTGTCTAATCCGCATATGTATCACCATTGCCCTTGATTTTCTTGACTGTATATCTCTTAAATGTCAACATATACACGTGTGATTTAGTTTACGAAGATTTTTCAATGCCGAGAACCTCGATCAGAGAGTAAAAAAGGCGTAAGGTTCACAATCGTGTAAAATTAAAATGGGATATACGGGGCAAGGATTCGAGTTACAGGAACAAGGGCCAAACCAACCACCCAAGAATGTAATCGTCGAGCGAAAACACTTGACAACCTCTTAGACGCAGATTTTCTTGCCACCAGACCTTTCTCCATCAATTAGGAATCTGATACCGTAACTAAACACATTCCTTAAATTGTAGCCATTTATTGAGTTTGTTTTTTTTTGGTGTCTAATCCGCAAATATATCACCATTGCCCTTGATTTTCTTGACTGTATATCTCTTAAATGTCAACATATACACGTGTGATTTAGTTTACGAGAATTTTTCAATGCCGAGAACCTCGATCAGAGAGTAAAAAAGGCGTAAGGTTCACAATGGTGGAAAATTAAAATGGAATACACCGGGCTAGGATTCGAGTTACAGGAATAAGGGTCAAACCAACCACCCAATAATGGAATCGTCGAGCGAAAACACTTGGCAACCTTCTATAAGCAGCTTTTCTTGCCACCAGACCTTTCTCCATCAATTAGGAATCTGATGCCGTCACTAAACACATTCCTTAAATTGTAGCCATTTGTTGAGTGTTTTTTTGTGTCTAATCCGCATATATATCACCATTGCCCTTGATTTTCTTGACTGTATATCTCTTAAATGTCAACATATATACGTGTGATTTAGTTTACGAAGATTTTTCAATGCCGAGAACCTCGATCAGAGAGTAAAAAAGGTGTAAGGTTCACAATGGTGTTAAATTAAAATAGGATATACCGGGGTAGGATTCTAGTTACAGGAACAAGGGCCAAACTAACCACCCAAGAATGGAATCGTAGAGCGAAAAACACTTGACAACCTCCTGGAAACAGTTTTTCTTGCCACCAGACCTTTGACCATCAATTAGAAATCTGATGCCGTCACTAAACGCATTCCTTAAATAGTAGCCATTTGTTGAGTGTTTTTTTTTTTTTGTGTCTAATCCGCATATATATCACCATTGCCCTTCATTTTCTTGAATGTATATCTCTTAAATGTCAACATATACACGTGTGATTTAGTTTATGAAGATTTTTCAATGCCGAGAACCTCGTTCAGAGAGTAAAAAAGGCGTAAGGTTCACAATGGTGTAAAATTAAAATGGGACATACCGGGATAGGATTCGAGTTACAGGAAGAAGGGCCAAACCAACCACCCAAGAATGGAATCGTCGAGCGAAAACACTTGACAACCTCCTAGAAGCAACTTTTCTTGCCACCAGACCTTTCTCCATCAATTAGGAATCTGATGCCGTCACTAAACACATTCCTTAAATTGTAGCCATTTGTTGAGTGTTTTTTTGGTGTCTAATCCGCATATATATTACCATTGCCCTTGATTTTCTTGACTGTATTTCTCTTAAATGTCAACATATACACGTGTGATTTAGTTTATGAATATTTTTCAATGCCGAGAACCTCGACCAGAGAGTAAAAAAGGCGTAAGGTTTACAATAGTGTAAAATTAACATGGGATTTACCGGGATAGGATTCGAGTTACAGGAACAAGGGCCAAACCAACCACCCAAGAATGGAATCGTCGAGCGAAAACACTTGACAACCCCCTAGAAGAAGCCTTTCTTGCCACCAGACCTTTCTCCATCAATTAGGAATCTGATGTCCTCACTAAACACATTCCTTAAATTGTAGCTATTTGTTGAGTGTTTTTTTTGGTGTCTAATCCGCATATATATCACCATTGACCTTGATTTTCTTGACTGTATATCTCTTAAAGGTCAACATATACACGTGTGATTTAGTTTACGAAGATTTTTCATTGCCGAGAACCTCGATCAGAGAGTAAAAAAGGCGTAAGGTTCACAATGGTGTAAAATTAAAATGGGATATACGGGGCTAGGATTCGAGTTACAGGAACAAGGACCAAACCAACCATCCAAGAATGGAATCGTCGCGCGAAAACACTTGACAAACTCTTAGAAGCAGCTTTTCTTGCCATCAGACCTTTCTCCATCAATTAGGAATCTGATACCGTCACTAAACAGATTCCTTAAATTGTAGCCATTTATTGAGTGCGTTTTTTTTTGGTGTGTAATCCGCATATATATCACCAGTGCCCTTGATTTTCCTGACTTTATGTCTCTTAAATGTCAACATATACACGTGTGATTTAGGTTACAACGATTTTTCATTGCCGAGAACCTCGATCAGAGAGTAAAAAAGGCGTAAGGTTCACAATAGTGTAAATTTAAAATGGGAATTACCGGGCTAGGATTCGAGTTACAGGAACAAGGGCCAAACCAACCACCCAAGAATGGAATCGTCGTGCGAAAACACTTGACAACCTCTTAGAAGCCGCTTTTCTTGCCACCAGACCTTTCTCCATCAATTAGGAATCTGTTGCCGTCACTAAACACATTACTTAAATTGTAGCCAATTGTTGAGTGTTTTTTTTGGTGTCTAATCCGCATATATATCACCATTGCCCTTGATTTTCTAGACTGTATATCTCTTAAATGTCAACATATACACGTGTGATTTAGTTTACGAAGATTTTTCAATGCTGAGAACCTCGATCAGAGAGTTAAAAATGCGTAAGGTTCACAATGGTGTAAAATTAAAATGGGATAAATCAGGCTAGGATTCGAGTTACAGGATTAAGGGCCAAAGCAACCACCCAATAATGGAATCGTCGAGGGAAAACACTTGACAACCTCCAATAAGCAGCTTTTCTTGCCACCCGACCTTTCTCCATCAATTAGGAATCTGATGGCGTCACTAAACACATTCCTTAAATTGTAGCCATTTGTTGAGTGTTTTTTTTTGTGTCTAATCCTCATATATATCACCATTGCCCTTGATTTTCTTTACTGTATATCTCTTAAATGTCAACATCTACACGTGTGATTTAGTTTACGAAGATTTTTCGATGCCGAGAACCTCGATCTGAGAGTAAAAAAGGCGTAAGGTTCACAATAGTGTAAAATTAACATGGGATATATCGGGCTAGGATTCGAGTTACAAGAACAAGGGCCAAACCAACTACCCAAGAATGGAATCGTCGAGCGAAAACACTTGACAACCCCCTAGCAGCAGCTTTTCTTGCCACCAGACCTTTCTCCATCAACTAGGAATCTGATGTCGTCACTAAACACATTCCTTAAATTGTTGCTATTTGTTGAGTGTTTTTTTGGTGTCTAATCCGCATATATATCACCATTGCCCTTGATTTTCTTGACTGTATATCTCTTAAATGTCAACATATATACGTGTGATTTAGTTTACGAAGATTTTTCAATGCCGAGAACCTCGATCAGAGAGTAAAAAAGGTGTAAGGTTTACAATGGTGTAAAATTAAAATAGGATATACCGGGGTAGGATTCTAGTTACAGGAACAAGGGCCAAACTAACCTTACAAGAATGGAATCGTGGAGCGAAAAACACTTGACAACCTCCTAGAAACAGTTTTTCTTGCCACCAGACCTTTCTCCATCAATTAGGAATCTGATGCCGTCACTAAACGCATTCCTTAAATAGTAGCCATTTGTTGAGTGTTTTTTTTGGTGTCTAATCCGCATATATATCACCATTGCCCTTGATTTTCTTGAATGTATATCTCTTAAATGTCAACATATACACGTGTGATTTAGTTTATGAAGATTTTTCAATGCCGAGAACCTCGATCAGAGAGTAAAAAAGGCGTAAGGTTCACAATGGTGTAAAATTAAAATGGGACATACCGGGATAGGATTCGAGTTACAGGAAGAAGGGCCAAACCAACCACCCAAGAATGGAATCGTCGAGCGAAAACACTTGACAACCTCCTAGAAGCAGCTTTTCTTGCCACCAAATCTTTCTCCATCAATTAGGAATCTGATGCCGTCACTAAACACATTCCTTAAATTGTAGCCATTTGTTGAGTGTTTTTTTGGTGTCTAATCCGCATATATATTACCATTGCCCTTGATTTTCTTGACTGTATATCTCTTAAATGTCAACATATACAAGTGTTATTTAGTTTACGAAGATTTTTCAATGTCGAGAACCTCGACCAGAGAGTAAAAAAGGCGTAAGGTTTACAATAGTGTAAAATTAACATGGGATTTACCGGGATAGGATTCGAGTTACAGGAACATGGGCCAAACCAACCACCCATGAATGGAATCGTCGAGCGAAAACACTTGAGAACCCCCTAGAAGCAGCTTTTCTTGCCACCAGACCTTTCTCCATCAATTAGGAATCTGATGTCCTCACTAAACACATTCCTTAAATTGTAACTATTTGTTGAGTGTTTTTTTTTGGTGTCTAATCCGCATATATATCACCATTGACCTTTATTTTCTTTACTGTATATCTCTTAAAGGTCAACATATACACGTGTGATTTAGTTTACGAAGATTTTTCATTGCCCAGAATCTCGATCAGAGAGTAAAAAAGGCGTAAGGTTCACAATGGTGTAAAATTAAAATGGGATATACGGGGCTAGGATTCGAGTTACAGGAACAAGGACCAAACCAACCATCCAAGAATGGAATCGTCGCGCTAAAACACTTGACAAACTCTTAGAAGCAGCTTTTCTTGCCATCAGACCTTTCTCCATCAATTAGGAATCTGATACCGTCACTAAACAGATTCCTTAAATTGTAGCCATTTATTGGGTGTGTTTTTTTTTGGTGTGTAATCCGCATATATATCACCATTGCCCTTGATTTTCTTGACCGTATGTCTCTGAAATGTCAACATATACACGTGTGATTTAGGTTACAAAGATTTTTCATTGCCGAGAACCTCGATCAGAGAGTAAAAAAGGCGTAAGGTTCACAATGGTGTAAAATTAAAATGGGAATTACCGGGCTAGGATTCGAGTTACAGGAACAAGGGCCAAACCAACCACCCAAAAATGGAATCGTCGTGCGAAAACACTTGACAACCTCTTAGAAGCAGCTTTTCTTGCCACCAGACCTTTCTCCATCAATTAGGAATCTGTTTCCGTCACTAAACACATTACTTAAATTGTAGCCAATTGTTGAGAGTTTTTTTTGGTGTCTAATCCGCATATATATCACCATTGCCCTTGATTTTCTAGACTGTATATCTCTTAAATGTCAACATATACACGTGTGATTTAGTTTACGAAGATTTTTCAATGCCGAGAACCTCGATCAGAGAGTTAAAAATGCGTAAGGTTCACAATGGTGTAAAATTTAAATGGGATATACCGGGATAGGATTCGAGTTACTGGAAGAAGGGCCAAACCAACCACCCAAGAATGGAATCGTCGAGCGAAAACACTTGACAACCTCCTAGAAACAACTTTTCTTGCCACCAGAACTTTCTCCATCAATTAAGAATCTGATGCTGTCACTAAACACATTCCTTAAATTGTAGCCATTTGTTGAGTGGTTTTTTGTGTCTAATCCACATATATATCACCATTGCCCTTGATTTTCTTGACTGTATATCTCTTAAATGTCAAGATATACACGTGTGATTTAGTTTAAGAATATTTTTCAATGCCGAGAACCTTGATCAGAGAGTAAAAAAGGCGTAAGGTTCACAATGGTGTAAAATTAAAATGGGATATACCGGGCTCGGATTCGAGTTACAGGAACAAGGGCCAAACCAACCACCCAAGAATGGAATCGTCGAGCGAAAACACTTGACAACCACCTAGAAGCAGCTTTTCTTGCCACCAGACCTTCCTCCATCAATTAGGAATCTGATGCCGTCACTAAACACATTCCTCAAATTGTAGCCATTTATGGAGTGTGTTTTTTTTGGTGTCTAATCCTCATATATATCACCATTGCCCTTGATTTTCTTGACTGTATGTCTCTTAAATGTCAACATATACACGTGTCATTTAGGTTACAAAGATTTTTCAATACCGAGAACCTCGATCAGAGAGTAAAAAAGGCGTAAGGTTCACAATGGTGTAAAATTAAAATGGGAATTACCGGGCTACGATTCGAGTTACAGGAACAAGGACCAAACCAACCACCCAAGAATGGAATCGTCGAGCGAAAACACTTGACAACCTCTTAGAAGCAGCTTTTCTTGCCACCAGACCTTTCTCCATTAATTAGGAATCTGATGCCGTCACTAAACACATTACTTAAATTGTAGCCATTTGGTGAGTGTTTTTTTTGGAGTCTAATCCGCATATATATCACCATTGCCCTTGATTTTCTTGACTGTATATCTCTTAAACGTCAACATATACACATGTGATTTGTTAACGAAGATTTTTCGATGCCGAGAACCTCGATTAGAGAGTTAAAAAGGCGTAAGGTTCACAATGGTGTAAAATTAAAATGGGAATTACCGGGCTAGGATTCGAGTTACAGGAACAAGGACCAAACCAACCACCCAAGAATGGAATCGTCGAGCGAAAACACTTGACAACCTCTTAGAAGCAGCTTTTCTTGCCACCAGACCTTTTTCCATCAATTAGGAATCTGATGCCGTCACTAAACACATTCCGTAAATTGTAGCCATTTGTTGTGTGTGTTTTTTGTGTCTAATCCACATATATATCACCATATCCCTTGATTTTCTTGACTGTATATCTCTTAAATGTCAACATATACACGTGTGATTTAGTTCACAAAGATTTTTCAATGCAGAGAACCTTAATCAGAGAGTAAAAAAGGCATAAGGTTCACAATGGTGTAAAATTAAAATGGGATATACCGGGCTAGGATTCGAGTTACAGGAACAAGGGCCAAACCAACCACCCAATAATGGAATCGTCGAGCGAAAACACTTGACAACCTCCTAGAAGCAGCTTTTCTTGCCACCAGACCTTTCTCCATCAATTAGGAATCTGATGCCGACACTAAACACATTCCTTAAATTGTAGCCATTTGTTGAGTGTTTTTTTTGTTGTCTAATCCGCATATATATCAC
This sequence comes from Helianthus tuberosus, assembly GCA_030545235.1. NCBI lineage: Eukaryota > Viridiplantae > Streptophyta > Magnoliopsida > Asterales > Asteraceae > Helianthus > Helianthus tuberosus. Next base: position 23,096 of record JARYGA010022187.1, read on the forward strand.
CATTGCCCTTGATTTTCTTGATTGTATATCTCTTAAATGTCAACGTATACACGTGTGATTTAGTTTACGAAGATTTTTCAAAGCCGAGAAAATCGATCGGAGAGCAAAAAGGCGTAAGGTTCACAATGGTTTAAAATTAAAATGGGATATACCGGGCTAGGATTCGTGTTACAGGAACAAGGGCCAAACCAACCACTCAAGATTGGAATCGTCGAGCGAAAACACTTGACAACCTCCTAGAAGCAACTTTTCTTGCCACCAGACGTTTCTCCATCAATTGGGAATCTGATGCCGTCACTAAACACATTCCTTAAATTGTAGCCATTTGTTTAGTGTTTTTTTTTTGGTGCCTAATCGGCATATATATCACCATTTCCCTTGATTTTCTTGACTGTGTATCTCTTAAATGTTAACATATACACGTGTGATTTAGTTTACGAAGATTTTTCAATGCCGAGAACCTCGATCAGAGAGTAAAAAAGGCGTACGGTTCACAATGGTGTAAAATTAAAATGGGATATACCGGGCTAGGATTCGAGTAACAGGAACAAGGGCCAAACCTACCACCCAAGAATGGAATCGTCGAGCGAAAACACTTGACATCCTCCTAGAAGCAGCGTTTCTTGCCACTAGACCATTCTCCATCAATTAGGAATCTGATACCGTCACTAAACACATTCCTTAAATTGTTGCCCTCTGTTGAGTGTTTTTTTTGGTATCTAATTCCCAAATATATCACCATTTCCCTTGATTTTCTTGACTGTATATCTCTTAAATGACAACATATACACGTGTGATTTAGTTTACGAAGATTTTTTCAATGCCGAGAACCTCGATCAGAAAGTAAAAAAGGCGTAAGGTTCACAATGGTGTAAAATTAAAATGGGATATACCGGGCTAGGATTCGAGTTACAGGAACAAGGGCCAAATCAACCACCCAAGAATGGAATCGTCGAGCGAAAACACTTGACAACCTCCTAGAAGCAGCTTTTCTTGCCACCAGACCTTTTTTCCATCAATTAGGAATCGGATGCCGTCGCTAAACAAATTCTTTAAATTGTATCCATTTGTTGAGTGCTTTTTTGGTGTCTATTCCGCATATATATCACAATTACCCTTGATTTTCTTGACTATATATCTCTTAAATGTCAACATATACACGTGTGATTTAGTTTACGAAGATTTTTCAATGCCGAGAACTTCGATCAGAGAGTAAAAAAGGCATAAGGTTCACAATGGTGTAAAATTAAAATGGGATATACCGGGTTAGGAATCGTGTTACAAGAACAAGGGCCAAACCAACCACCCAAGAATGGAATCGTCGAGCGAAAACACTTGACAACCTCCTAGAAGCAGCTTTTCTTGCCACCAGACATTTCTCCATCAATTAGGCATCTGATGCCGTCACTGAACACATTCCTTAAATTGTTGCCATATGTTGAGTGTTTTTTTTTGGTGTCTAATCCGCATATATATCACCATTGCCCTTGATTTTCTTGATTGTATATCTCTTAAATGTCAACATATATACGTGTGATTTAGTTTACGAAGATTTTTCAATGCCGAGAACCTTGATCAGAGAGTAAAAAAGGCGTATGGTTCACAATGGTGTAAAATTAAAATGGGATATACTGGGCTTGGATTCGAGTTACAGGAACAAGGGCCAAACCAACCACCCAAGAATGGAATCGTCGAGCGAAAACACTTGACAACCTCCTAGAAGCAGCTTTTCTTGCCACCAGACCTTTCTCCATCAATTAGGAATCGGATGCCGTCGCTAAACAAATTCTTTAAATTGTATCCATTTGTTGAGTGTTTTTTTGGTGTCTATTCCGCATATATATCACAATTACCCTTGATTTTCTTGACTATATATCTCTTAAATGTCAACATATACACGTGTGATTTAGTTTACGAAGATTTTTCAATGCCGAGAACTTCGATCAGAGAGTAAAAAAGGCATAAGGTTCACAATGGTGTAAAATTAAAATGGGATATACCGGGTTAGGAATCGAGTTACAAGAACAAGGGCCAAACCAACCACCCAAGAATGGAATCGTCGAGCGAAAACACTTGACAACCTCCTAGAAGCAGCTTTTCTTGCCACCAGACCTTTCTCCATCAATTAGGCATCTGATGCCGTCACTGAACACATTCCTTAAATTGTTGCCATATGTTGAGTGTTTTTTTTTGGTGTCTAATCCGCATATATATCACCATTGCCCTTGATTTTCTTGATTGTATATCTCTTAAATGTCAACATATATACGTGTGATTTAGTTTACGAAGATTTTTCAATGCTGAGAACCTTGATCAGAGAGTAAAAAAGGCGTAAGGTTCACAATGGTGTAAAATTAAAATGGGATATACTGGGCTTGGATTCGAGTTACAGGAACAAGGGCCAAACCAACCACCCAAGAATGGAATCGTCGAGCGAAAACACTTGACAACCTCCTAGAAGCAGCTTTTCTTGCCACCAGACCTTTCTCCATCAATTAGGAATCTGATGACGTCACTAAACACATTCCTTAAAATGTAGCCATTTGTTGAGTGCCTTTTTAGGACCTTTTCTGTGGGACGTTTGTAAAAGAGGGTCCTAAAAACTATTTGATAGGACTAATGAACTGTTGGGGTCCTTTTATAATATACTCTACTAAACCGGTGTCCTAAAAAACTATTTAATATGATGGGTGATTTTTTGGGTTCTTATTATCATATAATTTAATAGGACACTTAAAATCTAGATCCTAATAAAGTACTTTATAAGGCATTTAATTGTTAGTGTCCCATTATGTGGTCCTTTATTAGGACACTTGATCATCTGGGTCCTATTATAACATAACTTAATCATTGTGGTGTTATTATAATACACTGTAATAGGACACTTGTGTTTTATAAATTTAACCTTTATAGGAAGCTTAATCATTGTGGTGTTATAAATTTAACCTTTAACGGATATCCAGAAATTCTACCCGTTTTGAAACCCGAAACCAAATTTTTTAATCTCGAAAATTTTTGTGAATTTATTTAACCAATTGAGAGATTCTTTGCTTTTTAATCTAATCTATACTATATAATAAAAGAAACCAATGAGGGGACACATGTCATTCATTGGAGCCATCTATTTTCTAGTTTTTTCATCTCTATCCTACTTAATTATAAACAATTAATATTAATTAAAAGATAATTACAAAATTAAATTTAATATAAATTTAAATAATTCGTATTGGAGATAATAAGAACCATAACCGCAACTCAAATACAGTATTCACTATATTTACGTGATATTTATAAGAACCGTCATTGCAATCACCCCAGCTATCATATATTGAGTATATCTGTTAGTTTTTTTAAAGATATAAATTTTTATTAGATTCATTCAACCCGTGTAATAAATGAGGTTTTTTTTTAAATATATAATATTTTTATTATTTAGTATACAAAATTACATTTATGCAACTCGTGTAATACACCGGGTTTCTTACTATACAAAATTACATTTATGTAACTCGTGTAATACACCGAGTTTCTAAAAATATAACTTTTTTTATTATGTGGTATATAAAATTAGAGTTATTCAATCCGTATAATACACAGGGTATATAAAGATATAACAAAATATAACTTTTTATTGATTGGTATATAAAATTACATGTACTCAACCCATACAATACATGAGGTTCTTAAAAATATAACTTTTTTCATTATTTAATATATAAAATTAAATTTAGTCAACCCGTACAATACACGGGTTCTTAAAGATATAATTTTTTATTATTTAATATATACAATTACATTTATTCAACCTATGTAATAAACGAGATTTTTTAAAGATATATTGTTTTATTATTTGGTATATAAAATTACATTTATTCAATCCATGTATTACACGAGGTTCTAACCTAGTTATCAATATAGTTATTTATTTATTTAGTTAATTAATTAATTTAGTTAATCTTTTTTCAATTTAAATTTTTTAACTATTATGTCATGATATAACCTAGTTAGGTTGATAGGTTTTAATAAAAGTTTCCAAGTAATATAAGTTAAGCCAAGTTAGCTTGATTAGTAAAGTTAGGGGGGGGGCTCTTTGTAACTTTTTAAACCTTCATTTAAAAAAATAGGATACGGTGGACCACCGGACTCGAACCCAGATCTCACCGGTAACCAAACGACCAACTAACCAATCCACCAGATACATTACACTTGACCAACATCAGTTGTTTATAGTCATAATGTCATATTTCAAATTTCACTTCAAAAAGTTTCCGTTCAAAAACAAACCCCTGAACACCTCTGACTTTCAAAATTTCTTTGATGATTTGCTGTGTTTCCTTTTTCCTTCTTTCCCTGATTTGTCGACGGAATTAACGTGAATGAAGTTACCATTTCTATACAACCATGAATCTAGACGCCTTCACAAACCAAAGACCAATCCTTCCCCTCTTTAATTTTCTGAAACAATAACTTACTGAACCAAGAAAATTAAAACGCGTTTAGAAAATTATAAGCTTTGTGATGTTCTCAGAACTCGAGATAAACAGAAACAACCCTTCCAAAAACTCTCCTCCGATTTACCTACACGTTTCGTCGGAGTCCCAAGCCATTCACCGGTGATCGGAGTATCGCCGGAGCTGTACGGGGATCTACAGGAGTTGTTTCCTTTTCGTTTCGTTCATCGAAGGAACCCGCAACTGTCGGAGAATTCAGACGTCGCCGGAAGATCGAAGAACTCGCCGGAGAATACGATTTCAACGGAACTCGACGCAATTCGTTTCGGTACATTTCTTTCCCGTCTATCCATCCTATCTTTTGTTGATACTTCCTTTATATAGTCCTTTAGTTCTGTACGAGCTTATAATTATATAAATATGATATACAGAAGATGAGTTAACAAGGATGTTATAACCACTATGTGTTTTTGTTCAATATAAAGAGGATGACTGACTATTAGCGTATAAATCAAATAGAATTCAAAATATAACAATTCTGAATAAGATAGTGTAGTGGCTGGAACGTTGCTTCTGAATAAGATAGTGTAGTTTCACAACAAGAAAATGAAGCAGGTTTATTTGATCTACTTGATTGCTTTTTTTTTTTGTTAAATCATATATTTAGTATTTTTAATGTATACATGTACATTGTAAATCATGTTCACTTTTTGTAGTTCGGAATGTACGTAAAAGAGTGAGAGGACCAACGCGTATGCCAAAGGTTTGGGCCCAAGAAAAAGGGGATAGAATTCCTATTTTAGTTAATGCACACGGACAACCTATTAATGACAAAAGTAGTCAATTGACATATTTCATAGGAACCCTTTCAAGGAGTGGAAAGTATTGTCCGATTTATAAACCATGGAATAAAGTTAAGGCCGCCAAAAAACAAGCGTTGCTTGCACTCTTAAAGGTACATAATTAAAAATATGTATGTTAATGACTTAAGTATTTGTTTTCTTGTAACCTGTTTCATTTTTAGACATAATTTGATATTCCTGAAGTTTCTAAAGGCTGGATATTCCAATCTTTTGGGCGGAAGGTGAAGAACTTGAGGGCAAGAGTTAAGGAACTATACCATGATCCGTCTTTGTAACTGAATGAACAAATAAGTTCTAGGCCAAAACAAGTGCAAAAAAAAAAAAAATAACACAATGGAAGAAACTTGTGAAGTATTGCAATAAAGAAAAGTCCAAGGTATGAAATAGTTTACCACTTTAAATAACATTAGTTTATTTCCCATTCTAAAATTTCACTTGTTTACTGAAGCTGGTAAGTGAAAAAAACAAGGCGAATCAGGCAAAGAAGAAGATGGTTCAAGTAACGGGTAAAAAAAGTTATGCTCGAGTCTGTGAAGAGCTAAAGGTGATTGTATGAGATAGTGCAATTGTTAATGTAGCATGTCGATATCCATTGTTAATACTTTTTTTAGTTTTATTCAAACATGCATCTAAGGGACAAGATCCAAGTCGATTGGAAATGTTTCATTCATGTTTCTCCAAAGATGGAACTACCAAAAATTTGGAAGCTTCAAATGCAATTGTAAGTAATATGCTTACATACTCATACACATATTTTTTCTATGTGTTCTTGATGCTGTTAAAAACACATACCTTATTTTTGTTACTATGTCTAATATAGGCACAGATGCAACAACTCAGTTCTAATCTTCCTGAGGGCTCGATCGATAAGCCTAGACCATATGATGTTTTTTCTAAAGTAATGGGTAATGATCGAAATGGTGATGCGGTTATGTATGGTCTGGGTGTTCGTGCTGCTGATGTTTGGGGTGTAATACCAAGTCGCTCGGCATGTCATAGAGAAAACATCCAATTGAAGTCTCAATGTGAAGAACTTACTAGTACTGTGGTCCAGTTACGAGCCCAAGTATCAGAGATGGAAGGGTCGAGGGGTGGTTCCTGTGTTTAACCTCTTGCATCACAACATTTCCCCAATGTAACCAATGGATATCAACGTTTACGTGTATTTTTCTATATAAATCTTTAAAAACCAATTTTCCTTAGTTTTTCTATAAAAATGTTAGCCTGCTAGTGTAAAACTTTATTATTTTTTTTTGTAAAATGATTTTTTGCACTATTATGACTAAAGTTTAATAAATATTTGATAAAAACTAAAATCTAGGTCGGAGATGAAGTTTTCCTCAAAAGCATTCTAAACTCTACCGAGATTGTAGCAAGAGGAAGGGTCCAGAGCTTGGACCCAAATGATCTAGTTGGTGGTACAGAGATTGGACCAGAATGGTGCGAGGTAAACGTTCAAGTACCAATAAAAAAAAGATGAAAACTTGGTAAGACCATATGGTTTATTTTCTACAATTCAAGATTGTATTGGTGCATCCATCGCATGGCCCTAACCATTCATCTCAGTATGTATTTGTTAAACTTGTGATACAAATAATTTTAATATCATGGAACTTAATGCTTATACATGGATGGTGTATTTGTAGGTAGTCCATGAGGATTGAGGATGACGCATGATGACTCAAGATTTTATACTTCTTATTTCTTTAATTGCTTTTAATTTCTTTGTTAAATGTTAAGACTTTATGTTAGATAATGTTATAACTTATTTATGGTTAGTGTTTTTGTTATGAACATGCTTATTTGAAATATAATGATTCTTTCATTAGTTGATGTTATACAATAACTATTAGGATGTTATATGTTGATGGTCTGTTTATAAAATTGGTTTTATAATCTTATTTGGGATATTAGGACCATTTTCTTGATATTAAAGTAGCTATAACGTTACATCATAAGGGTCCTATAAATTATTTTTTACTGACGCTTGTATGTGTATCAAAAGATTAAAAGTGGGTAATCACATATTAGAACATTGTAAAAGTGTCCTAATATGTTCTTTTTAGGACGCTATTTAAGTTGTCTATAGACATATTATGCGACCATAAAATTTGTTTCATAATCTTATTTGGTATATTAGGACCCTTTCCTTGGTACTAAATTAGCTATAATGTTACATCATAAGGGTCCTATCAATTAATTTTCTAAGGACGCTTGTAAGTGTATCAAAAGATTAAAAGTATGTAAACACATGTTAGAACATCGTAAAAGTGTCCTAATATGTTTTTATTAGGACACTATTTTGGTTGTTCAAAAACATATTACGCGACCATAAAATTGGTTTCATAATCTTATTTGTGATGTTAGGACACTTTTTTAGTTCCGGGACTTATTACGACCCCTTTACATGAAACGCTTTTACCATTGGTCCTATTAAATGAAAGGTCCTATAAAATAGCATTTTAGGACGCTTTTGCACGTACTAAAAACCCAGTTTTCTTGTAGTATCCGCATATATATCACCATTGCCCTTGATTTTCTTGACTCTATATCTCTTAAATGTCAACATATACACGTGTGATTTAGTTTACGAAGATTTTTGAATGCCGAGAACCTCAATCAGAGAGTAAAAAAGGCGTAAGGTTCACAATGGTGAAAAATTAAAATGGGATATACCGGGCTAGGATTCGAGTTACAGGAACAAGGGCCAAACCAACTACCCAAGAATGGAATCGTCGAGCGAAAACATTTGACAACCTCCTAGAAGCAGCTTTTCTTGCCACCAGACCTTTCTCCATCAAACAGGGATCTGATGCCATCACTAAACACATTCCTTAAATTGTAGCCATTTGTTGAGTGTTTTTTTTGGTGTCTAATCCGCATATATATCACCATTGCCCTTGATTTTCTTGATTGTATGTCTCTTAAATGTCAACATATACACGTTTGATTTAGTTTACGAAGATTTTTCAATGCCGAGAACCTCGATCAGAGAGTAAAAAAGGCGTAAGGTTCACAATGGTTTAAAATTAAAATGGGATATACCGGGCTAGGATTCGAGTTAGAGGGACAAGGGCCAAACCAACCACCCAAGAATGGAATCATCGAGCGAAAACACTTGACAACCTCCTAGAAGCATCTTTACTAGCCACCAGACCTTTCTCCATCAATTAGGAATCTGATGCCGTCACTAAAATGGTATATCTTGTGGCACCTGAAGAAAATCCGCAACAATCTTGATTTCTCACTTCACTCTTCCGTGCTTACTTGTCAAATTTCGGGATGAAATTTATTTCATGTTGGGGATGATGTGACAACCCGAACTCTCAAGGTTAGTGACGCCTTATCTCGTGATTTTAACCTCTAATTATCCATTTCTAGTGCACTGAACTGGCATCACTCCATTAAGCTTGAATCTAAACCTAAACGTTACATCTTGTTAAGTGTGAACCTTTGTTATATGTTATCTTGTTAAACGCTGCATGTTTATGTATTTGGGCCACCGCACATAAGTGATTCGATTCGGCCCAGTTTACTTGTGTTTATGTATTTCGGCCACATGTTTGTGTATTGTTTGGGCCGCATGTTTATGTATTTGTTTGGGCCACATGTTTATGTATTTGTGCTACATCTCGGCCTACCCATTCCCCCCTTTAATCAGATTGGCCCAATGCTAAACCTTCATGTATACGTAATCTAGTATGTATTGAGTTTGCATAATCCTTATTTTACCAAAAACCAACCCTATCTCGATCAAGAATACGCACGGCACACGGCAACAGGCGACTTTTTCCCCCTCTCTCGAGACATCACTTCATTAATTGAGGATCTTGGTTAGTATATATATATATTCATGTTGATTCTTATTTGATTGTTCTTTATGTAATTACGAATTGCAAAAGTGCTATAATATGTTGATTTTTTCGTTGATGATGAGCATGCTATTGAAAGAGTATTATTAAGTTATTGTTACTTGATATTATTGTGAGTTGTTTCTTGGCATGGTGAGTTATAATTGGATTTGTTTAATGTATAATTGATATTGAACATAGATTGGGTATTAGTATAATAAACAGTGATAGTGGTGCTGAATAACAATTATTTTTGTTAGTTTCCTTTGATAAACATAACTCGGTGATAATGGTTTTGTGAACATGATTGAATGGAATTTTTTTTATGATTTCATAATCATAAACAACTTTAGATGTTGGAACACTAGGACTCTAGTAATAATACATAATATGAGGAATCTGATATTATGCGATTGGAGGAGGATATGTAACGAGAATTAATATATGATTTCAAGGTGACTTGTTATTAATCAGGTAATCGGGTTAGATAAAAATTGATTAGAATGAATATGTATTATGGCGAAAGTTAGATGATGGCATACAATCTGTTTTGGGGCGAATTGGGTCATGCAACTTGTTGGGCCGTTTAATCAATATGCAAGCAGCTGGGCTGCGTGACTTCGGGTCACCTGCTGAGTTCAAACTTTGTGTGTATTTAATTG